>CM068750.1:469118-496709 GCA_035084275.1 Hydrolagus colliei
TGTGTGGGGGGGGGGGGGGGGGGGGAAAGCTGTGTGTGTGGATAGCAATAATTATTATAATAATAATCCTGGCATTTAATCCAGCACCTTATCACGTCTTCTCGACCGCGTCTCAAAGCGCTTCACAGAATATACGGTCAAGTGAAGTGACTGTATATATATTTGTGGGAGAAAA
This sequence comes from Hydrolagus colliei, assembly GCA_035084275.1. Classification (NCBI taxonomy): domain Eukaryota; kingdom Metazoa; phylum Chordata; class Chondrichthyes; order Chimaeriformes; family Chimaeridae; genus Hydrolagus; species Hydrolagus colliei. The sequence goes on from CM068750.1 coordinate 469,294, forward strand.
CGCGGCAGCCAATTGCGCACAGCAGCGTCTTCCCCCCCTCCCCCCCACACACACACACAGTCATGGGTTGAAATTACCCCAAAAAAAATTAAATGGGGATTATTAAAAGGTGTGTGTGTGTGTATATATATGTGTGTGTGTGGAGTAAGGAAACTTGCCCAAGGTTTCGCCCTGACCTGACTCCCCACGGTAGCTTCTCACTCAAGATAAAATCAAACACATCGACAGATCTTATGTTTGTGGCTTTAATGGTGTAATTTTTAAGCGCCGTTTGACGACACTGAACCGTGCCCCCACTTTTGAGGATAAGTTGCCAGTCATAATAACAATAATAATAACAATAGTAATAATAATAATAATCCTTGCTATATTGTAGTTTGCTTCGAGCGCTCTGAGGCGCCGTCCGGCGTGGAGGGCGCTACACAAACCGTTGTTGTTGTTGCTTTGCCCAAGGTTATTTTGGTGGAATCTTATTTGAGAATGTTTTGATTACTGTAGAATATTGTTCGGAGGGAGTGGGGGGGTGACTGACGTGTGTTGGCAAATAGAAGAGCTCGAGTTGCTGCCACTGTATAAACTCTTGACCATTCACATACCTAGAGGTTCACATATCACACATCGCCTACGTGTGTACACGGTCAATTCACTTTACAGAATATTCTGTGAAGCGGCTTTGGGACGTTGATAAGATGTGGAAAGCGCTATATCAAACGCAAGGATTATTATTATTATCTTATGTCCTCCACCCATGTCAGTGGTTAAGCAGTGATTATTCTGCTTTTCCCACATGAGAGAGAGAGGTGCTGGCGACGAGGGCAGCGCAGATCGTACATCATACACGTCACAGCCGACCTCAGCCTCACCATCTCTAAAGGCTTGTCTGTCAGCTTTGTGTTTCGCCCACTCTTGCCACCAAAAGGCTGTGGACCCATTTATGTTTTTCGAGACCGAGGTGGATCAATACTGGTTCGATAAGGACCCTAAGATGAGGGTTGTGGGGCAATAATAAAATTGGTCGTTTTCAACCCACGACTGTGCGCAATCGGCTGCCGCATTTCATCCACTAAATATACAGTTAGTTCACTTTACAGTATATTCTGTGAGGCGCTTTGAGACGTATAGAAACAGGAACACTTTGGGTCGCCCTCCCGACGTGAAAGGTGCTATATAAGGGCAATTTTGTTGTTGTTGTTGTAGAAAGGCGTTTGATATTTGACATTAAAAAGAGCAAGGATTATAAAGGGGCTAGGGTAATTGAAGTTGAGATACAGATCAGCCATGATCTTATTATATAGAGCGGTGGAACAGGCTCGAAGGGCTGAATGGCCTACTCCTGTTCCTACGTTCCTCACTCCCTAGGCACCACACTGGGGCATGGCAGAGAGAGAGAGAGAGAGCGGGGAGGGTGGGGTAATGCCATTTGCTGCCTTGTCTCATCAGGATGTTAACAGTTTTGTGACTGACTGGTCAGGAGCCTGCCTGAGTGTGGATAGCGTTCAGATATGACTATCTTGCACCAAACCCTCCTGTTTAATGGTGACACCAGTCCAACGACTGACTTGTTCAGTAGATTACATAATAATAACAATAATAATCCTTGCGTTTGATATCGAGGCTTTTCACGCCTTCTAGACTGTGTTCAAAGCGTTCACGGAATATACTGTAAAGTGAAGTGACTATATATATTTGTGGGTGAGACGCGGCAGCCAATTGCACACAGTCCCCCCCCCACACACACACACAGTCGTGGGTTGAAATGACCAATGTGTTATTTTTTTTGAGGGAATCTTGTCAGGCGTGTGGAGCAAGGAAACTTGTCCAAGGTTTTGCCCTGAGCTGCCTGGGAATCGCTTGTACAGTATTACTGTACATCAAATTAAAGAAACCACCAATTGTTACTACATTTCCTCTGTATGGCTTTCATCCACCCCCTGGTCGTGTAACCTTCCTCACTCTTTTCTCCCCTTCGGCCATGAGTTTGGGGGGTGGAAACTGAGCCGAGCAGACCCTTGCTCTATGTGCTACTTGTAAACCAGCCAAATATAGTGTCTACTGTGGCACTATATCCTTTCCCCTTGACTGCTCTGCACCACAGCACTGACTGAGAGCTCTTTTATGCTGGAGAAAGCCACCAGCTTAGTTAGTGTTGGTGTCCTGACATTGTGTTTAATCCTGTGGATCACTGCTGCTTCCCTCTGGTCTCTGAGAATTGCTGAATGGTCAAAGATGAGAAATGCAGAACTTTAAAAAAAATACCACTTGGGTTAGTAATTCACATGATTCACGTTTTTTTTCTAGTTAATTCGCATTATGGTGTTGGGTGCTCTCTCTCTCTCTCTCTGTGTCTGTCTTTCTGTATGTCTGTCTGTCTGTCTCTCTCTCTCTCTTCCCCCCATCTCCTCCCCCCACCACCCCCTCCAACAAAAAAACAGCTAAAAGCAAAATCCATCTCCATCTGAGAGGATGACTCACCCTAATGCTTCCAGTTATGGTCTATGTGCCAGTCTCTGAGACGTCGATAAGACGTGGAAAGCGCTATATAAACTTGAGGATTATTATTATTGATTATTATCATTAGGAGGTGTTTCTGAATGACTTCGTCCTCTGGTTATTTCTCTCCCTCTTTGTGTTCAGCTAGAAATAACGATGAAATGTTCCCTCAAAGTCTGGGAATGTAAGTAATCCAGGTAGTGAAGGCTGACCATAGGTAGGATCAGGAATTGTTGAATACAGTGGAATATACATTGCAAGAAGGAAGCTAAACTCCTACAGAATAATAATAATAAAATTAATAATAATCCTTGAATTTGATATCGCGGTTTTTCACGTCTTCCAGACGTCTCAAAGCGCTTCACAGAATAGACTGTAAAGTGAATTGACTTTATATATATTTGTGGGCGAAACGTGGCAGCCAATTGAGCACAGCAGCGTCCCCCACAAACAGTCATGGATTGAAATGACCAATTTTATTATTGTGTTTTTTTTGAAGGGATTATTATTAGGCGTGTGTGTGTGTGTGGAGTAAGGAAACTTGCCCGAGGTTTTGCCCTGACCTGCCTGGATTCGAACACAGGTCTCACGCTTGTAAGGCGAGTGTCTCTAACCCACTGAGCTATAGCAACTCCAGCTACACGAATACACATCGCTGCATTTACACTAAATTCTGTGAAGCGCTTTAAAATATTTTCACAGACATCACCGTAACACGTATCAAATTATACCAAGGATTATTAAATTAAAATAATAAACAGCAAAAATGTACTGTTTGTTCTCATTGAAAAATACAGTGGATCCTTCAAAGAAGGGACAAACACTCTCCCTCACTGGTAGATATTTGACGCTGGGTTAAAACACTTGAGAAAAGCAAGTTCTAACAGTTAATGCCTTTGCTGAACTTTGCACCACATCTGGATACCTCCGAACAAACTTAAAACAGAATAGATGACAGTCACTGTAACTGCTTTAATGGCTGCCGAGTTTCACCCACAAATGTACAGTCAATTCACTTTCCAGTATGTTTTGTGAAGCGTTTTGAGACATTTAGCAGACGTGAAACGCTCTATATCAAATTCAAGGATTATTATTATTATAATAATTTGTAATGTCTTTCCTCTGCTTTCCCTGGCCCCCACAAAAATATTAACAAAAAAAATAGCCAAAGTACATGGTATAATAATTAATGTTCTCTCCGGGAGGGAGTCACTGCAAGGGTGTGGTCTTTGGTTTGTCACATCCTAACCCTGTTTGTTGTTGCCCAGCTTCGTGGCTGGGAATTCCACTCGGTCAGGGAGGAGTCGAGGATCCTCAAAATAATTCAGCCCCTAGAGCTGGCATGGGCTCTCAGGGGGATCATTCAGTGGGTTAGAGACACTCGCCTCACACGCGTGAGACCTGGGTTCGAATCCAGGCAGGTCAGGGCGAAACCTTGGGCAAGTTCCCTTACTCCGCACACACACACCCAGGCCTAATAACCCTAATAATATTAATTAACCTAATATTATTATTATTAGTGGAGGTGAGGGTTTTGGACGGAGGGTGTGGACAGTGTGGTTGGCAGTTGGCAAGTTGTTTGGTTAATTTAATAGACTGTACATCGAACTTGAGATTCTTCAGAAAGTTTTCTCTTAGCTGTCCTGGCCAGCCTTCCTCCAAATCAGTTTGTCTCCTGCCTGTTTGTGGCACCTTCCTGCGTGCCGGGTGTGCCAGTTTGATAGCAGTTACTCTGTGGTGTTTCACGATATGAAATGAAGGATTGTTTGGTATCTGTGGGTCTCCATCGGGGGGGAATCTGGCAGTAAACGGCCTGTGGCGTTCAGCGCTGTGGGACACACTATTCCTGAATGGAGGGGTGGGGGGGTGGGTGGGGGGGGGAGATATATAAATGCAATATGTTGTTACAGCTGTATGCAAAAGGTTTCCAATTATATCCACTAGATTCAGTTTTCCAATGACTTCCCAACAATACAAAAAACACAAGTAAATGATGAATGTAACTATTAGCAGCATTTGTATGTCACGAAACACCCCCAAAAACATTTTGGGAAAATGCAGCATTTCATGAGATAGATTACTAATCAACTTTAGATTAGTGGGTTTCCACAATAGCCTCGCCATTGAAATAGCTTTTGGTGGAGAATAAAATAACTCTTTTCTCTTTCCGTTCTCTCTCCAGACGAGTGGCTCATTAGGACGAAGAGCTCTCTCGGGTGAGTATTTTCTGTTGTTTTAGTGATTTAATGTCAACCTGACTTGTGGTTGCAGTCCCTATTCGGGGCTGACTCTGGCTGTACAGCTTTCAGTCTCTTGTTTTGCTAGATTTGACTCTGGAAAGAGCTTTCTGTGTTTACCAGCTAAATATGCAAAGTCGGAAAATCATATGTATTTCTTTCCCAGCCTTTGATTTTCTCAAACGTGGGAATTAATCTTTCCGTTCTATCAAATGTCGTACTATTTTTACAATCGCTTCCCACCCTCTTCCCTGTCTGGTCCTTCTGATGAGAGGTTAATCAAGCAAGGTCCTGTCTGCCTGGTTGGATGGTCTATCAGACGCACCCAGCACTGGTGGGAGAGAATTTCTCCCGGTGTCTTGGCCAGCACCATCCACCCCAACAAAAGCTTGCGATTAATTTCCTGACTGTTTGTGGTACTGTACTGTACTGTACTGTACTGTACTGTACTGTACTGTACTGTACTGTACTGTACTGTGTGTAAATGGGTTGTTATATGATGTAGAGATTGATGTAGAGATTTAATGACAACAACATGTGAAACGTGATGGGGGCAATGACCGACAATTTTGTCTCTTCCAGGTGTCTCTGTGTGCCATCGAGTGGTCAGTAACACCAGGCAGCTACAGTAAGTCCTGAGGGAAGAACTGCAGACACAGATCATTTGATCTTATGTCCCACTTTCTGATCTAGCTGTTATGTAATATATAGAACATCAGGCTGGTTTGATATTTCATCCTTCCATGTCTTATGCCTCTTGAACCTGTTGTAATGCATGTTGCTTGCATCTTGCAAGCGAGAGAGCTGGGTTCGATTTCCAGGCAGGTCAAGGCGAAACCTTGGGCGAGTTTTCTTACTCCGCACGCCTAATAATAATCCCCCCCCACAAAAAAACAATAATAATTTGGTCACTTCCGTCCACGAATGTTTGCAGGGACGCTGCTGTGCGCAATTGGCTGCCGCGTTTTGCCCACAAATATACAGTCAATTCACTTTACAGTATATTCTGTGAAGCGCTTTGAGACATCTAGACGATGTGAAAAGCCGCTATATCGAATGCAAAGATTATTATTATGATACTGTTTGTTTTCGTCATATTTTCTCATACTTGCATTGTTCTAATTGTAACGTTTCATTTACAGAGAAAATGTCTCCAAATTCAGTATCTTCCAAATCCGTCACTTTAAGACTTCAGCAGTTTTTAGTAAGTGTTGAACCATCGTATAATAATAACCTTGTAGGACATTTTGCTGGGGCTGAAGGTGTGGGGCTGTATATAAAGCTGGCTTCACTGTTGAGTTATTTCGAAAGCTAACACCAACATGTTCAATGTGGTTATGTGAATTGACTCCAGCATCTAGTTGCTATTGGGATGAGGTAAGAATTAAAATAAATCTAATTGCGCTGGATCTTGAAGCTACCTGATCGGATTACAATGCGCGGTATGAACAGTCACTTAGTGTTGCAGATTGAGTGAGAGAAAAAACATGTTGGACAGCAATTTGTACCCTAGAAAACATTTCCACACCGGGTCTGTCCTCGTGAGTGAATGTGGGGTTATACCCTCTGCCGTGAGTCCCATGCTCAACAGGGAGAATCCTCCGCCAGCTCGGTTTACACGAGACTTTACATCAGCCTGAGTCAGGTTTGAACCTTGTGAACCAGAGGTGGAAAATGTACCAACCAAAAACCACCACCCCACCCCCCAACCATTTAAAACATATATAATTCTCCCATTGTCGCGTTTAAATTATACAAGATAAAATTAAAGATGGCATCTAGTTCTGCCGCCCCCTCCCCCACCTCTCACACACACACACACACACCCACACACACATATATACTCTCTCACACATACTAACACACACACACACATACTCTCTCTCACACACACACACACAAATTGAAGATGGCATCTAATGCGGTTTAAATCTATACAGTTCCCCGGGGGCTGCCCTCCTTTTCATGGCAAATAGGAATGAGACCCATGTTTACAAATGGCAAAGGTTCTGAGCTAACATGAGAGATAAATAAAGACAGATAAAGACAGTTAAGAATGTAACCTTTTAATGTTAATGGTCTGTGCTCACTTTTAAGTAAAGTCCTTTGATGTGTCGTGCCTTGAGACAGGTGTGGGGGTTGGGGGGGTGTGTCTGCGCATATTTTGTTTTGCTAGTTTCCTCAAGTCTTGAGCAAACATCTGAAGGCTATATTAAGTTTAGGTTGGTGTTATTAACTAGGGTGACGATCTTTTGACTTGTCAGCCTTGTGATAGAGTCGCCTTTTTTCACAGTAGCTTTTAATTGTTGCTGACGTGTTTCCACAGAGGACGAGGTGATGACGGTGAACACGCCAGCGTTTGCAGAGTCTGTCACGGAGGGAGATGTGAGGTGGGAGAAAGGTAACTTGATCCGTTGGCCATTACCGCAGTACGTAAGGCTGGCTCTGAGCGATCGCATATTGGCCAACATCAGCACTTGTGAAATCAGCTGCCTTTTTGAGGAGTGAAGATTGGATGGCTGGTCAGCCCGTGCTGATGTCGTGGTGATCGCAGAGGGCAGCGCTGGGAGTATAGATTCCGTCCAGCCTTTTGGCCGGCCATGATGTGTTTGAGCAGAGAAACTGGATGGTTGTAGGAAGGTAGACAATGAGCGTGCTTTGAGAAGAGAGGATAGGGCCAGCCGTCGGGCAGATATAAAAGCCTTTAAACAGCATGATTTGGGAATCGCAGAGAGTGTGGGTTTTGGGGGTGCTGATCAACGCCAATTTGCTTTGGACATTTTGTGGCTCCGCCTGAGGGCCCGGGGGATTGGAAGGAGATCGATTTGTGGGTTTTAATTTAATTCACAGAATCACAGAAGGTAAGAGTTTAGTGGGTGGGGAGGAAGCCTAGTGTGGGCCAGTTACCATGAAAGTGATTCTTGTTGACCATGAAAACAGCGCAGAGATAATAGGCTGGGAATTGGCTTGCTTCTTTTTTTAATTACTTTATATAAACGTGCAAGGTGGCCGGCGTAATCATCAACTCAGCGCCCTGCGATGGACACTCTAGTCTTTTACTCTCCGCGGAGGCCAAAGGGCTCGGTGAGGTTTTGCAGTAAATGTCACTTGCCGTCTTCACGTTGGCACTTCCTGAAGTTGTGGTGGGCGGTATTTTTAGGAACCCGTATTTCAATCTAAACCCAGTTTCCTCCCTGTGCGTTTCACACCTAGCTGTGGTTCATCTTGTGAATTGGGCATGTTCTCGCTGACCCTAAGTCATCTGCATAAGTCTGTGTGTTTTTCTTTTAACAGATTTTCACTTAGCAGGAACTAGTCAATCGCGGTTATGATTCCGTTCCCCCTCCCCCCCCATCCCCCCACTCTCCCCCGTCTCCCACCCCCATTTTGAATGTATTTTTTTGTTAGTTGAGATTTTCTGTCTAATTTGACATTCCTCTGGGTGAAATGCATCCTCACTCCCTCCTTGTGTTGTGTGTTGCGTTCTGCAGCTGTGGGTGACACGGTCACTGAAGACGAGGTGGTGTGTGAAATCGAGACTGACAAGGTGGGTAGCTGCTTCGGGTGAGGTCTCCTCTCTTTTCAGGTGTCCCCTGCGTCACACGCTCTTCCCAAAGCGAGAGCTACCACAGCAGCTCGCACTTACACACGGCAGTGTCCCAGGGGCGGGCGGGGGCTGTAGCTGAGCTGTTGGGAGTTGGGGGGGGGGGGGGGGGGGGTTGGTGACTGCAGCCACAAACTGAAGATTGGTGGGAGGAAGGGGGCAAGGCGGAGGGATACAGGGAGAGCGTTCCAGAGTTCAGATGAGAGCATGGCCTTTCCCTGATGTTTCCCACAGCCCATCTATTGTGTCACTGAAACACCACGTTTACAGGGTTGCTGGCCGTTCGTTCAGCCCGTAACAACTTGTAATTATACAGCGGCCTTCACACAGGACAGGATCTCAGGGCTGCTGTAGAGTAGATGGATTGGCACCTCATTTGGAAACTCCCAAAGTACTCTTTTTGAGCTCTTATTTGTCGATCGTGAAGCTGGTGATATCAAATCCACTGCTCACTGTATTAATTAGGCCGTGTTCATCCTCACCCAAACACTCCCAGCAGGAAGAGAGACCTGGCTTCTGTTTCTGAATATTCTCTCTCTCTCTCTCTCTCTCTCTCTCTCTCTCAGACGGCAGTGCAGGTTCCTGCCCCACACGCTGGGGTGATTGAGGAGCTCCTGGTCCCCGATGGGGGGAAGGTAGAAGGAGGAACCCCTCTCTTCAAACTCAGGAAAACACAAGGTGAGTGTACGCACATGTTACCCTCAAACCCGTGCTCTGCCTTATCTGCACATCCGCTCACTCCAGTATTGTGCGTGAGTGCGTGTATGTGTGTGAGTGTGTGAACACACTCCTCCCCTCTTGACTCGCATGTTGACTTGCTCCTTTCAACACGAGGGATGTACGATGTGCGAGGCTCTCACTCACCCTTGACCTGATTAAAGTGCTGTGTGGACGCTTCCCACTGACACAAGTAAAGTTGGTACATTCTGACCCCCAACTCACTCCACCCCCTCACCCCCCACCATGCTCGGCCCCTGAGGCAATTGAATTGCGTTTTGTGTGTCATTGCTTCACTTCCTTCACACTAGTTACACGTGCTGGTTGTCTCTCTTTCCCCACTTCTCCCCCCTCAAACACCCCCCCCCCCCCCACCCCTCACATACACATACCAAAAACTGGTCATTTTCAACCCACGACTGTTTATGGGGGACGCTGCTGTGCGCAATCAGCTGCCGCATTTCGCCCACAAATATATATATATACAGTCAATTCACTTTACAGTGTATTCTGTGAAGCGCTTTGAGACGTCAATAAGATGTGAAAAGTGCTATATCAAATGCCAGGATTATTATTATTATTATTATTATACTCTCACACTCTCACTTACACACCCACCCCCACACCCACCCCCACACACCCACACACACACACAGTATCTGTATAAGGCAGCCACGGCAGTTCTGGTTTGGAGTGAAGTGAAAGTGGTTTATTTTGGTTTGTCTCCAGCAGGTGCTGCGAAGCCCAAAGCGACAGAATCTTCACCGGCCCCCGAGCCAACGGTGACAGCTCCCCCCGCACACAGCACAGCACCAATCCCCACCACCATGCCGCCTGTCCCACAGGTCTCCTCTCAGCCCATGGACAGTAAACCCGGTCAGTAACAGTGGCAGTCACAGTCACTTGGGACCTGGCGCCAATAGTAGTTGTTTGGGTGGATGTCAGGGGAGAGAGAGAGGGAATATCGAGATAAAAAGAAGAGTTTTAATTCTGAATGATGATGGGCTGTAGATGCTCAGGCCTGGAAGATGTTCAAGACTGGGATTTATATAACTCTTATGGATGAAGGGATTGAGGGGTATGGGGATAAGGCAGGTGGAGTTAGATTAGAAGATCAGCCATGATCTTATTGAATGGCGGGGGGGGGGGGGGGGGGGCAGGCTCGAGGGGCTGAATGGCCTAACTCCTGCTCCTAATTCCTATGTTCTTGTGATCGATCTCGCCGGGGATGCGTTTCGTTTGCAGCCTTGGGGGGAACGGAGGTTTGTTTTTAACTCTCTGCCCGATATTCCCAAATCAGTTGGGAAAAAAACACCGGGGAGAAAGTCGGGAAGATCCTAAGTGTTGTGGCAGGGCAGCTGTAGCTTCCATTAAACAGTTTCCCCCTCGTGGAGCGCCCTTTGAGAGTTTCCACTGATCCTTGTTGAGAGAGCGTTTGGAGTATAAAACCTTCAGTGACCATATCCCACAGCCTCACAGGGTCAGTGCTTGCGCTCTCTCTCTCTCTCTCTCTCTCTCTCTCTCTCCCCCTCAGCTGCAGCAGGAACCTGGTGATAGAGGAATAAATAAAACGCATCATTAACATTTTTGGTTCCGTGTTGAGTGTATTTCTGAAGTCGACAGTGAGGTTTTTAAAGGAGATGCACTTTTAACGCTGTGTGTTGTTGTTGTGACTGCTGCTGCGTGCTCCCTTGCTTGGTTTAAATTTAAATGTATTAAAAGGAGATTGATGGTGAAGATTTGATCCTGTTCAAATTTCAACCACTTAAAGTGAGCCTTTGTGGGCCTGCTTACATTATAACCCGTTTCTAGGAATCTTGTTTTTATTTTTAACAGTGAAGCGCAGTTCTGTATCGGGTCTGAGTCTGAGGTGAATATCCGCTCGGCGTTTGCAAGCGGCAGACTTAGACTTACTCACAAATCCTCTTACAAATCTAAAGACAAATCAACATCTCCCATTTGAGAAAATCCTCTTTACTCTATTTTTTTCTCTCTCTCTCTCCACAAGGCCTCTGCGGTTCCCAGACAAATGACCGTTTACGTTACTGCAACTGCACAGAATTTCTTAAGGTTCCCATCGAATAACTGTAGATCAGCTTTCACTGAGCGCAGTGCAGTAGTGGCCAGCCTTTTATTCTTTTATCTCGATGGTCCCCTCCATGGTTGGCCAACAGAATTGATGGAATATTGAGTTGATTTGTGGGTGGCACAAAACAACTGCCGAGGGAGCGCAGGGTAACCTAAGACTGGTCGGGAGGCCCAGCGAGCCCGCAGTCCACCACTGATTTAGGGAGAACCTCTCAAAGCACTTTTACAGTGACTCTTGAGTGGGAACCTGAGCTGGGGAGGTGGGGTGGGTGGGAGGGACGGAAGATTGCTGGGTAGCTGAAGTCACAGTCACAAGTCACATAGAGATATACCTTTAGACGCAGCGTGCAAAGACGAAACGTGCCTGTGACTTGCTGTGATGGCGTCTGTTTGTGTTGCAGTGCTGGCTGTGAAGGCCACGTCTCTGCCTGCAGGATTCTCAGTGGAAGCCCCAGACGCGGGGCTGAAAGGCGGCAGATCAGAGCATAAGGTAGGGAGGGTACAGCGAAGGCAAGCGTTTGGCCATTTTATCTTCTCTGGGTCCTAGTGTGGGTGGTGGGGTAGGGTGGGTGGGAGTGGGGCTGGACTGAGAGAGGATACAAACTACAATTCTCTCCACAGAGTATTTAATAATAAGAGGGGTAATAATCCCTTTTTTTAAAAAAAAAGAAAGCCAGCACATAGTAATTTGGTGACTCAATCAATCAGCTGTTTGTGGAACACTGCTGTGCGCACTCTGGGGCCGGGTTTCACCTACAAAATATACAATCACTACGCTTTAGAGTATATCCTTCAAAGCATTTTAAGACGTCTCAACGACGCGATGAGCTGCTATATCAATTGCAGGGATTACTATTATTATTAATACTTTGCATGTAAGTGGGTTACCTTAGATCTAGTTGTATGTTTGGGAGGTAAGGGTTATTAACGGGGAAAGAGGATTGAAAGATCAGCTATAATCTTAACAAACCTGTTTTCAATGTTCCTGTGTGTGTAATCTGCGCACACTTTTTACAAATGTCATGTCCAGTATTTTAAACTGATCACTAAAAGTAGGTAAGAAACCCTTGGAAAAACAAGTTTGTGTGAATGAAAGTCATTTTAAAATAGATTTTAACTTCCTTTCCCCCCCCCCCGACGTTCAGGTGAAAATGAACAGGATGAGGCTGCGGATCGCCCAGCGCCTAAAGGAGTCTCAGAATACCTGTGCCATGCTGACCACCTTTAATGAGATTGACATGAGGTGAGAGGCCGTTTGGTTAACCACAGCTGGCACAGCCTAAGCCGCTGTGTGTCGGCTTCTCAAGTAACTCCCTCCCTCGTCCTCAGAAGCAGCACCCAGGAAATGCTCCCGGTTTCTGTGTCTGTGTGTGTTGGACTTTGAGAAGCAGCGCAAGGCTCTAACTCAGAACAGCCAGTGTTGGTCTTCTACACACTGGATAAATCCATCATAAGTGTTTGAAATACAGGTGTTTTTCCCTCTGTCTCTCTCACTCTCTCTCTTCCCCTCCGCCTCCTGCCTCACTTTACCTGTGGTTCCCAGCCAGCTGTGGGAAGCACTTTGAGGCATCCTGCTGGCATGGACAGACCTAAATTTAAATTGGAATTTGGTTGTGATTTTAATTGGAAAGAGAGATGCTGTCAATCTGTGTTGTTGCTGATTCCCCTCTGCCAGTGATCCAGGTTTACACACAGCTCAGTGGCTCAGTACAGCCGTGTACTAACTCCAGCTATTTATATTGTTCGTTCTTGTCCTTGCAACTGTTTGTTTTGCTAAACCTCCCCCCGAACCCCACCCTGTGTAACAGCATTTTTCTCACAAAACTTATCCCAAATGAAGTTCCCGTACTCGCTACTCTGGTTGACGAAAGCTTGCCACTGCTGCTGAGCCGAGAGGAGCCGAGTTCTCGGGCAGTCTCTGGGTGTGATTTAGAAGGACTGTAAACCCAGGCTGTCTTCTTGACCCCACGATCGGAAGATTCTTTTCCGAATGTTATTCAAAACCCCCTCGGAAACGCGAAACCTCATCCCCACTTAAAACAAATGTGTGTAAATATTTGTGCCCTAATGTACTTACGCTGTATCGTGGGCACATCACACAATATTAATTTAAGGGGAAACGTTTGCCTCTTGTGCTGGAAATGATGCTTTTACCATTTCTTTCAGAGGCAGTTTTGGTTTACAGCTCTTCAGGGTGCTGATCTGTGCTGTAGTTAATGCCTGTTTAAACAGATTAGTGAAGAATGCACTTTACCAGACTAACATCTGTCTGGAGACTGTCGCGAAGGAGGGAAGAGATGGACAGAGATAAACCCCCCCCTCGCGAGGAGACCGGTGGTCAAATGAACGCAGTTTAATGATGAGGCAATGAAAATTTGATATAGTTAGACTGGAAGATTTTATCATTCCCGGCTCCTTTTCTTTGCGTTCTTGCATCTTGGGGATGCCGTAATGGTGTTAGGGAAGTAATCCTATAGTTAATGAGGCTTAAGTGCAGGAAAACAAACAGGGTTAAGGGGAAAACACAGAGACACAGACACCTTTTATCTGCTCAATGAAGACGCTATCCACTTTCACTGCTCTTTAACCCCCAAACTGCTGGTTTCAGTGGGAATGGCAGATTCTTTATAGCTTTAACCCTCAGATCGCCAGCAGTTGGGAGCAGTGGAGTCGACATGACCCTTCTATTTTCTCTGTATTTAAAAAATATATATATTTTTTTCCTTAAATGGCTTCAGGGTTTAATGTGGCAGGCTTAACACTGATTATAGTCCTGAACCTCCCCACCTCTGTGACTTGTCACCCCTTCACAGCTTCACAAAGGCCCTGGTGTGATCAAGAGCTCCCTGTGTGTGTGTGTGTGTGTGTGTGTGTTTGTGTGTAAATGGTGGAGAGGTGGCTGTGGTGAATCATGATGAGAATGTCACTGTTTAGCCCAGGCCTCTGCTGAAACACCGTGCCACTTGACACTCGCGTTTTGTAGAGACTGCAGGGGTGGGGAAAAGAGGCAGAAAATATACAGTCATTTAGAAAATATTAGTTTCATTGATTTCACCCATGTACGCACCCGTTTAACTACTTTTTGTGGGCGTTTTCAGGCTCAAGACGTGTGATTTTTATTCAGTTGAAAAAGTACTGAAGCTCTGAAAATAAGTTGTCAGGGAAAATGCTATCTATCTATCTATCTATCTATCTATCTATCTATCTCTCTCTCTCTCTCTCTCTCTCTCTCTCTCTCTCTCTCTCTCTATCTATCTATCTATCTATCTATCTATCTATCTATCTATCTATCTATCTATCTATCTATCTATCTATCTATCTATCTATCTATCTATCTATCTATCTCGGCCACAGTGAGTCGTGTGAAGGGTTTTGGAGATATCCTATAGTTAAATGTGCTTATATCAAACACTAGGATTATTATTAATGTCTTTGCCGCTGGTTTATGGCTAGTAGCTGTTATTGAGAAGGGGACCGTTTGGCCCCCAAATCCTTAAAGAGACAGAAGCACAGCGCAGACAGCGGCAGAAAGTAGCCGCGCAATAAGGACTTGTCACTTCCACTCGGGTCAAACGGATGGAAATGATTGCGTTCGTCGGATCAATAATGCATCCCTTCCATTCAGGCCAGAAATAAAAAACAAAACCTAGAATGTTCTCAAGATGATTGTTGCACGATGGCATAAAAAGTAAAGTAGTTCAAACAATTACACAGGCAATTCAAATGGTAATCAGACACACGCATTTATACTGAGCCGCAGAGAGTATTTTGCATAGAAAACGCTGCTCAACTTCCTCCTCACAAAGGTTTTATGTGATGTTTAGTGTGGTGGATGTTAAACATGTAGTCATGTTAATGTAAGGGCTTCAGTTGGCGCGCAGCAAATGTTTGTTGAGTGAAATTGAAAATTGTTGCTGAAAATAGCAACGTTAGCGACAATCAGTGACTGATTAACATAACACGGGACTGAGAAACAAGACGCAAGTATTAGATTTAGTGTTTCACAGCCTTCCAAACTGGTTAAGACACGATAAAACACACTACCTGCTCTGTTGACCACAATCCTCTCCCCTCCTCCCAGCTCCCCCCCCCCCCCCCACCCCTCACTACCCTCCGACACCCTCACCCAATCCTGCCCCAGACTGTTCAGTGCCTTGGGACGTCCTCCCGATGTCAAAGGCGTTCTGTAAATGTAATTTTGTTGTTGGTGACAAGTCTGTGCTGGTGTGTTTCTCTCAGTGAAGCTCTGTTTAATCCCACTCTCTTGTATCTCCTCATAGAGTTGAACATTCCTGTTTTTTAAACTTCTCTTTCTCTTTTTCAAATTACCCATTGCCTGAGTGAATTACGCCCTCGGTGTAAAGATTGTTTTGGAAGCCATCAATAGTTTTGGAGACCGTACTAACTGTGTGCCCTGCCCCCAGAGTCACTGTGAGCTCAGCCCTCTCTGCAGTGCATCCCACCAGGCGTCTCTAAACCTCATCGCTCACATCGCACACAGTATTCTAAATGCCCTCTCAACTGCAGTGTGGGCAGCTGGTTTAGACTTGCCCTGAAATTCAGTGGTCACCGCATTCACCAAGTGGGTTAGACAGACGGACGGACGGACAGATAGGCAGACAGACAGACAGGCAGGCAGGCAGGCAGGCAGGCAGGCTCTGGGAGAGAGACGTGACTTTTAAGGAACATTGCGCTGAGAGAGGTTGTTATTTCTTCCATCCGTGACTTGAGAATTGCCAATGATTTTCCTTTTCCATCATGTTGGTAGGAATCCTATTCTATATAGATATAAATATATAGATATATACACAGACACACAAGATAGATTGATGTGTGTAACTTTACACTAATTACAATCCATCTTTCATTCTTAATGCTGCAGTGTATTTGGCTTTGTAACTGGAAAATCATCAAATACGTGCCTATTTTTATTAAATGTATGTGCGTATTTTTAAAATGTATATACCTATATTAAGATATATATTAAAAGCATTAAGATATATAATATAAATACTGTATATATTAAGACATCATACAGGTATTAAGCTGTATAATATAAGTATTAACATGTGTATATATAAGTATATATATTTTTTTCCCCCCAGCAACATCCAGGAAATGCGAGTGCTACACAAGGAGAATTTCCTGAAGAAACACAACATGAAGCTGGGATTCATGTCGGCATTTGTCAAAGCGGCCAGCTTCGCATTGCAGAATCAGCCAGTGGTGAATGCTGGTGAGTGTTGGCTTAGAGAGAGACCCGAGGGGTCCTGGTGTTAGTCAGTCTCTTCAATAAGAGAAGTAACACATTGAGGAATATTGTAATGTCAAGGATTTACTACATTCACTCACTGTTGGCATTTAACTAAATTGGCATTTTTAATTGTTTGAAGATTTTGGTCAACGCTCGGGATGTGAACGGTAATTAATAAGAGTTAAGAAGGAGCCGTATAAAAATTATATTTTAATGTGTTTACCTTGAAGTACACACAAGTCATTGCTTTGTGATCGTTAGGACTCACTCTCTGGGTCTCCCACTTGAAGGGTTAGAAACATACATGAGAAAGTTTGGGACAATGAAAAGCAATTCTGTCCATCGCACTTGCGATGAGCATGATAGAGCATGAACAGTACACCCCTACATTACTCCCTGAGGGGTAAGCTTTACCCTAAATGCTCACTTGATTTTCCCCCAATGGTAATCCTACTGCTTGCCCCATGGCATAGTATAATAGAGATTCTCTGCCATTCAGACAGCCCCCCACCCTCTCTCTCTCTTTCTCTCTCTCTCTCTCCCTCACCGAGAGCGCCAAATATCACTAGCTGCTGTTTCTTGTACTATTATAGTTTTAAGTGCGCGATGAACTTTTAATTCCTGCTTTAAAAATAACTCTTGGTCTCGTGCCGTGTGTGTGAGTGTGTGTGTGTGGGGGTGGGTGGGTGTGAATGGGTTCTGAGCTTCCTTACCCACACAGTGTAGAGATGTAAGCTGCTTGCCCACGAGCTGCTTGTATGAATATGAAACAGATGGTGAACGGCAGACCTGCCTTGTGCTGTGGGTTTGAATGTGGTGACCAGCTAATATAGTGTTGTGTTGGTGAGGAAAGGGTTGGAGGGAGGGGGGGGATGGGGTGAGGAGAGGAGTAGGGGGGGGGGGGGGGGGGGGGGGGTATGTGAGTTTTAAGAAAAATGAAAGGAGAAGCAGTTTAAATGGATTAAAACAGAAAAATATCTTGGGTCAATCAACCACATTTGCCATTAATTTACTTTTATTAATGGGTCAGACGTGGCAGATTTTTTTTAATTGAATTTGGCTTTGAAGTTGTGTGTTGTTTTTCTCTGTGCAATAGTCTCCTCCTTTGAGTGGAAACGCTTCCATTTTTATCACTTGAGAGAAAACCTTTCGTACCTTTGCCGCCAGGGCAGAAACCTAACCCGACTCAGAGCCGTCAGGAAAACAACAACAGCAAACTACGTTTGTGTTTCGCGCCTTTCACTTCGGGAGGACGTCCCGAGAGTGTAAGGAATTCAGTCTTAACTCCCGTACAGCAGAGTGTCCTGTCTTATCCCTGACGGTTGTGTGATTGCCAGACATTGCAGTGCAGTGACATTGCTATTGTCAATGGCTTAGGGGGAAGTCTGTTCCCCTCACAGTGAGTTTCCAATCTCAGCCTTGCTGCCGGTCAGATGCTGAATGGATTTTAGTTTGAGGTTCGAGGCTTCTCACCTTCCCCTCTTTCCCTGGACGTGTGGCGGGCGAGCGAGTGAGCGAGCGAGAAGGTGGAGGAAGGGGACAAATGTTATCAAATATTTAATTTTTTTAAAAAAGTGTCATTGATAAAATGATGATTGTTACAATGCAAGTGGAAGTGATTTATTGACACTGTCCTAGATTAGGTTCAGATGGTGTATTCCATGTGGCCATGCGACGCACAAAGCAATTGAAGACACTGCCCTGCTATCCAGGCATCTGACATTATTAATAATAATAATCTTTGCATTTGATGTAGCGTCTTTCATGTCTTCTAGACTGTGTCTCAAAGCGCTTCACAGAATGTACCGTAAAGTGAATTGACTGTACATATATTTGTGGGCGAAACACGGCAGCCAATTGCGCACAGCAGAGTTCCCCCCCCCCCCCCCCCCCCCCCCCCACACACACACACAGTTGTAGATTGAAATGACCAAATTTATTGTTGTGGGTTTTTTTTGGAGGGATTATTATCAGGTGTGTGTGTGTCTGTGTGTGTGTGTGTCTATGTGTGTGTGTGTGGAGTAAGGAAACTTGCCCAAGGTTTTGCCCTGACTGTGACCTGCCTGGATTCGAACACCGGTCTCTCACGCTTGTAAGGCGAGTGAGTGACTCTAACCCACTGAGTTCCAGGAGGTTTCCATTGGTTCAGCATCTTTTAATGCTTCTCCTTGTTTGTCTTGTCTAGTTATTGATGACACTACCAAAGAAATAATCTACAGAGAATACATTGATATCAGTGTTGCTGTAGCCACACCCAAGGTAAGTTGTACTTTGGTGGTTATTGATCAAAGGCGCTGTAGGATTATGCTAATCACTATACCCTTATATGTAGATGTATCGGGTAAGGCACCTTCTCGTGACCACTGTGGTAGCACATGGAATTGCATGCTTCTGGTCTCTTCTTAATAAAGCCGTCTGACATGAAAGACGATCTCTCCACGGTCTCTCTTTTATATCTCGAATATAACATGGTGGCAGCGGTCCGAAAGTTAAACCCACAACATGGCTACACATCTGTCGACCCAGATTAATTTGCCAAGCAAGTTTGAGGGTGGAAATGGACCAGACCAATGTGAATTGTGGCTTAAATGGATCAATCATTTTGAACGTTATCGCATTGCCTCAGGTCTCAATGAAAAAGAAGACATAAAACAGGTGAGCATACTCCTATTTTCCATGGGAGATTGCGCTGATAACGTTATAATCACTCTCAGAATAGATGAGAAAACTGCAACATATGATGAAGTTATAGAAGCACTAACTGAACATTATGAAGGCAGACGAAATGTGATTGTGGAGAGGGTTCGTTTTAACAGGCGAAAACAAGTGCCAGGCGAATCCATTGATGTTTTCATACAAGATTTGTTTAGACTAGCGGATAACTGTCAATACGGTGAGCTCAAGGACAGCTAAATCAGAGACAGAATTGTTGTTGGAGTGCTGGATGAAAAATTGTCAGACTCTCTGCAGGCCCAACCAGACCTCACGCTTGACAAAGCGGTCCATATATGCCGTCAGTCAGAGGCAAGATATAACAGCCGAGACATTGTCCGTGGTGACATCAGGTTCACTAGCATCGATCATGTCACTAAATCAAAACTCCATCCAACGACAACAGCTTAAAGTCGAGCAAACAAATGCAGCAAACACAAGATTCCAAGGCCGATCATTGTCAATGGTGGGGCAGACAACGCCATTCATGTCAACAATGTCCTGCAAAAGATGCCATATGCAACAATTGCCAAAAGAAAGGTCATTTCCAGGCAGTTTGCCGCAGCGCTGCATCCAAACGCAGAAACACAAAAGTGCATGAAGTTCATGCACTTTTGCCCTCCTGACGTACAGAGCGTCTCCTCTCCAGAATGGCCTGTCGCCAAGTGAGCTGCTGATGAGCAGGAAACTTCGAACAACACAGGCTATTCTTCCATCAAACCTTCAACCAAAGGTTCAATCCGACCAGAAGATCCGACAGAAGGAAGAGGTGTATCACACAAACCAGCAACAAAACTTCAACCTTCGTCATCACGCTCGAGATTTGCCAGAGCTCCATCCCGGCGACTCTGTTTGGATCCGAGACCAGGACCGCCACGGAACTGTCCTCAACCAAACTTCCAACCCACGATCCTACATCATAAAAACCAGCCCCGGCACAGTTCGACGAAACCGATCAGCCCTGGTTAAAACACCACCTAAAAAACCATTACTGGAACCTCCACCAACTACACCTACTGATGTAACAGAACAGACCGCGACTTCACCTCAGAAGTCTTCACCGTCTCCATCATTGTCACAAACACCGAGTGTTCAACCACCAGCTGTGATGACAACAAATTCTGGATGTGCAGTGAAACCTCTTGATCTCCTTAATTTTTAAGTTGATCTTAAAGTCCACCTGTCTGTACTTGGGGGGAGATGTAGCATTATGTTAATCACTATGCCCTCAGATGTAGAGGTATCGGTTATAGCACCTTCTCGTGACCACTGTGCTAGCACATGGAATTGCATGCTGGTGGGCTCTTCTTAATAAAGCCGTCTTACATGAAAGTCGATCTCTCCACGGTCTCTCTTTTATATCTCGAATATAACAGGCGCAATGGTTGGAATCTTCCCCCCCTCCACCCCACCCCCACCGTCTACAATAACATTGACAGCAGAGGGAGGGGGCGAGAGAGAAGAAATCAGCTTCGGTTTATTTTTCGGCGGAAAAAAAAAGACAAAATCCCGACAGTAATAACAACAACAATAATACTAATAATCCTTGCAATTTGATATATAGCCTCCAATCGTGTCGTACAGACGAGCTCAAAGCACTTCACGGAATATATTGTAAAGTGTATTTTGTGGGCAAAACTCAGCAGCCAACTGTGTCCGGCAGTATTCTCTCTGAATGACGTTTTTTTCTGGGGGGTACAGGCTTTCACACACTGCCTCCTATTGCTTTACATTGTGTAACTTGATTTTTCAAGCAGATTTGAACTTGTATTGGGTTACTTTTGACAGTGGACAAGCTGTCGAGCCATCAAGCAGGTTCAAGCGTTTGGCTCTGGTTAATCATTGTCTGCTGCCGATCGCACTGTGACCCCCTGTCAGTCAGCTCTCCCACAGTCACCTTCACAGCTGCTTTCAGATCCTGAAACTTTATAATATCAATAATAATAATAATAATCCTTGCATTTGATACAGTGCTTGTCACATCTTAATCAACGTCTCGGAAAGCGCTTTATAGAAAGCAAATTCGAGTCGCGGATAAGTTTCACTTGTGTTTCCAGTATAAACAGGGGGGTGGGGGGGGGGGTGTCTCACTCCGCACACGTGCTGTGTGTTTGTTGATGTTTCTCTGGCGAAAAATCTCTTTGCATTTTCAACCAGGAATATTCTCTCTTTGTTTTCTCCCCAGGGTCTGGTGGTGCCCGTGATCCGAAATGTTGAAATGATGAACTTTGCTGACATTGAGAAGGCGATAAATGAACTGGGGGAGAAGGTAAGTCACCAGCGAGCCAGCGTTTTAACCTTGGGGGGTGTCGTTCGTGATATTTTATTTCGCTGCCTTTTCCCCGGTAAAGAGTTGCAGTCGGATAAATGGAGATTCCTCCCAACTTCTGCCAGGGCCCCACAGACGTCCTCCCTCCCGACGTGAAAGGCGCTCTTGTCAAGGTCATTGTGTTGTTGCGCTCTGACACACTGACATGGGTTGATGGGGGAGGCAGAGTCACTCCGCGGACTCCATTATCATCCTTTCATTTCTGTTAACTTTATAAGAACAGACATAAGAATAAGGAGCAGGAGTAGGCTATTCAGCCCCTCGAGCCTGCCCCCCCCCACCGTTCAATAAGATCACGGCTGACCTTCTAATCTAACTCCCAGCTGCCCCCCGCCGTATTCCTCAATCCCTTTATCCATAATTGTCAATTTAATTATCAACTCTTTGCAATGACGAGCGACTTTCTGATGCTGTTAATGGGGAGGAGATGCTGAACAAGAGTAACAGACATTATTGGGGAAGTCAATCTATCGGCCGATGTGAGTCGCGTCTCCTCACTAACTGATTGCCTTGTCCTGTCCTGGCCTAGGCTCGTAAGAATGAACTGGCTGTGGAAGATATGGACGGAGGAACCTTCACCATCAGCAACGGAGGGGTGTTTGGCTCCATGTTTGGCACTCCAATTATCAACCCCCCTCAGTCTGCCATCCTGGGAATGCACGGCATCTTCCAGCGGCCAGTGGCCATCCACGGCAAGGTGAGAACCGGCTCGTCGCTGGGTTATAAAGACCAGAGTTTGGGTGGGGAGGGGGAGGGGGTGAAGAGAGTAAATCCTAATCAAGTGATGTTCATGGTTCCAAACCTAATTGAGTGGCTTTTTTATAACTAATCTTTTTGCCGACATTCTCAACTGAAAGCCTTTCATGCTCTTCAGTGAAGGGTTCCGAAGGGCCTTTACAATACGCTGTGTAAGCAGGGAAGCTGCCGCTGCTGTCTGTAACTGTCCAGATCTAGTCACAATCCGCAATACGTTCAGGACTGACCCTCCAGACCGAAGGTGGTGGGGTTGGGAGAATCGGTCACTGGGGGCAAAGGGGAATTTGGTTTCCATTTGTGTAGAGAGCGAGAGAGCTCCATGTCCCTGTTGATGCTGAGCTGAGGGTAGCTGGACGTTGCCTGCAATAGTAATAACAATGATTGAATCGTGGTTAACAATCCTCGAATCGTATCGAGCGCCACATCGCAGCTTTGTGACGCCTCAGAAAGTGTTTCACGGGCTGCACGGCAAAGTAAATCAACTTCATATTTCGGGTTTTAATGAAACTTCTGTTTGAAGAGAAAGTTTTGATTCGCTCTTCCCCCTCCCCTTACCCCCTCTTCCCCCCCCACCCCCCCCCCCCCACCCCCCCCCCTCCCCCACTCCCCAATTTACAGGTTGAAATCCGTCCTATGATGTACGTGGCGCTGACGTATGACCACCGTCTGATTGACGGCAGAGAGGCTGTGATGTTCCTCAGGAAGGTGAAGGCCGTGGTGGAGGATCCACGAGTGCTGCTGCTCGACATTTAAACCCATTTAGAGTTTTTGTTATTCAAAGGAAAGTGCGACAGACATCGAGCAGGGGAGGGAACCTGCCTTTTCATCCTATTATTAAATGTTAAAACTTTTTTGTGGGGGGGGGGGGGGGGGCGGGCGTTTTAAAAAATAATACTATATATATATATATATAAATTGTAAATGATTGTTTTGTGGAGAGATTGCAATTGTGTACAGATCAGTTATCGTGTGGGTGTCTGTTGCATGTCAAGAGACTCGTCGGCTCACCACAGGCGTTAGACAACCTGACCTGGTGGGGGGAGGGGGTGTTAGTCATATCTGCCCACGTTCGGGAGTTGGGGGGAAGTTTTTAGAACTTCAAGATAGGAAAAGTAAATGTTCTCTTGTGTGAGGCTGCGTCAGTAACTCACTCACCTACTGCTGGTCACAAATTCACTTTATTTTGTATGGAGTTCCTGCAAGCTAGTAGCACAGTTAGTAGCACAGTTCAGATTGATAGCCGACATCTTCAGAGAGACAGAGAGAGAGAGAGAGAGAGAGAGAGAGGAGCAGTGCCAGAGCTTTGGATGTCCTCCAGACGTGAAAGGCGCTGGAGACAGGTTGTTGTCATGTTGTTGTTGTCCCTCTATTTGTGTGGCTTGAGATCCGATCGAGCTCCTGCTCCGATGTTACAAGTTACAGACGTGACTGAAGATCGGAGCGAAGCGGGAGATGTGGTCGCTGTCAGGCCTGGCTGGAAGCCTTCACACAGTGATTTGTGAGGGATTTCCCCTCCGTCCCACTCACAAACAACAGCAATTTCCAAACAATTGGCACTTAACAATATTGCTTAGAACATATATCACCTTTCGGTTCAAATCTAATCTGGACAGAAAACTGCCCCACAATCGGCTGCCGCATTTTGCTCGCAAACTATAATTCTCAGTTTACGCTGGGAAGCGTTTTGTGACGTCTCAAACATGTAATAAGGAGTTCTATCAAATGTGACGGTTTTTATTATTGTCCCCCCCCGCCCCCACCTCTCAGTACATCCTGCCATGAGCTGCTGATTAATAACTTAGCTGAGAAAGCATTTGCCTTGACAAGTCAAGGCCCCCCTTTACTTCACCCAAATCCAAAATGACACCTGTCCTCTCCGTGAATGTTTGCAAATCCCCAAACACGCATAAACTATTCATCCTATACATTGTCGCTGTTTCTCTCAGCGCCTGATGTGGTGTGAAGATTACAAAGTCTGTTCACCAAATCAGGTATTTCTTTGAATAAACACAGACGTCAATATTTGACCTGTTTGTTACATCTTTTCATTGTGGTGCGAAAGTATTCCGAGTGCTATATACGTGTGTGTGTTTGTGTGCGTATGTGAGCACATGTATGTGTTTGTGAGCCCATGTTTGTGTAAGTGCGTGTGAGCACGTGTGGGGGTGTGGTGTGCATGTAAGGGCATGCGCGTGTGTGTGTGTATCCCATCCATCCCTGAATTGTAATTGTACAAATTGGTTAGACAGGAAAGCGCCGATCAGCCGATCAATGTACTGTATTCCTCTGGGAAGGGGATAGCAGTGATAGGGAGAGAATGAGTCTGTCTTGAGACGGAAAGCCATAGGACCTGGTGGGAAATGTAAGTGGTGAGCTGAGCTGGTGGGAGGGAATGAATGACCTCTTGAGCTCACACACACAGCTATACATCTAAACCTTCCTTCAACCTGCTGAGGTCAGTGTGTGATCTGCAGTAAGAGCAATGTTTAGTTTATGACACGAGCTGATGTGTTTCAGTCCTGGCACTTATATATATATATATATATATATATATATATACAGTATATACAGTACATGTGTTTTTAATTTTAATTGACCACTGTTCAGGTATTGGGTAAGAGTGTGAAGGCCAAGCTGAGATTGATGGGGTGGGGAGGGGAGGAGGGAAAGGGAAGAGATTGATTAACCCATCGAAATGAACTGCAAAGGAGCAAGCGATCGAGTGGTTTGACTGAGGACTTGATGCCTTTCAGTTCACATTCAGTTCACATTAGCTGCGTATATATTCATAGCTGAATTTCCTTTGTAATAATTTGCCACAGAGTGCACAGTGTTTTCTTCTCTCCCACGCGTGTGGTGGTGTCACATTAGGGGATAAGCTGCCGTGCCTCACTGTCAACAACAGTCTGTTGCTTTAAGAATTCCAAAGAAGTTGAATCTCCAGTCAGTAAAGCTGAGCAGCTTTCGCCGATGCTTCGGGTGACGGTCCTGTGTGTGTAATGGTTTATTTGACGACTAAATAAATGAATAAATAAACATGTCATCGTTCAATCACCTTGTGGCTGGTTTTGGGGGGAAACTTCTTGTTTTCTGAGTGGGAGGAAACGAAATACGATAAAACCTCAACAAGAGTCATATCAGTCAGAAAACCAAACGTTTAATATGACTATCGTCGCAAGGTTTTTAAGTCGTGTGAAATTTGGTGAGAATGTAAACTCCTTGAACGGGACAAATGTATGTCAGGCAATTATATACAGTTTATTTACAGATCAGACTAACAATGTGAGTCTTACTGTATTTCTAAGGGATCTGCTCTCAACTGACTCTGCTCCTCAGAACCTCCTCGGCTTTGGGTTGGAAGTTGAGTGGAAGTTTCGCGCATGTTAATAATAATAATAATTCCCAACATTCACTCACTCACTCACTCACTCACTCACTCACTCACTCACTCACTCACTCACTCACTCACTCACTCACTCACTCACTCACTCACTCACTCACTCACTCACTCACTCACTCACTCACTCACTCACTCACTCACTCACTCACTCACTCACTCACTCACTCACTCACTCACTCACTCACTCACTCACTCACTCACTCACTCACTCACTCACTCACTCACTCACTCACTCACTCACTCACTCACTCACTCACTCACTCACTCACTCACTCACTCACTCACTCACTCACTCACTCACTCACTCACTCACTCACTCACTCACTCACTCACTCACTCACTCACTCACTCACTCACTCACTCACTCACTCACTCACTCACTCACTCACTCACTCACTCACTCACTCACTCACTCACTCACCCTCATCCCCCGAAGCCAGTCGTGTCTTAAATCTAACATGGCAGGATTATTAATATTATTATTATTATTATTATTATTGTCCCATCGAGGCTCAATTCTCAAGAGTCCCAGCAGCCGATTTTCCTGGGGATGAATGTCTTATTTGGAGCTGAAAAGCTTAAAAGAACATCACCTATTGAGCTCCGAGGAAACCAGCTGCCGTGAGGAAGTGTGTGGGAGAAATCTAAATGTTGCCATCACCCCTCACTGCGTCAGAGTTTATATCTTCACTTCTTTTAAGGCACAAACGCCTTGATGTTCTTCATTTATTTGGGATGGATTCTCCTCCTCCAGGGTGGCATCCGCTGCGATAACTCATGATTCCTGCCAGACTCTCACTCAGCCCCTTGTCTCGCACTGGGGCCTATGTGAATTTATTTGTT
The DNA here is from genome assembly GCA_035084275.1 of Hydrolagus colliei. Taxonomy (NCBI): domain Eukaryota; kingdom Metazoa; phylum Chordata; class Chondrichthyes; order Chimaeriformes; family Chimaeridae; genus Hydrolagus; species Hydrolagus colliei. The sequence goes on from CM068750.1 coordinate 495,724, forward strand.
AACCTATTTGAGTAAAAACAAAAATGAGACTCTTGCCATTCAGTAGCAAACATCAAAATACAATTCTATTTTTTTCTTAAAAAAAGCTTGTTCAATATTTCCTCCTGTTGCCAAATTTTGACGTCAATAAACAATTTAATATCAAATAAATGTTTAAGTAGCAAAGGCTGCATTAATTACCAGCGTTCGCTAATGGAATCTGAAGAGGTTAAAATAGGGAAGGGGTGGTGGGGGGGGTGCGGTGAAATTCAAAATATATTGTTGCTACGACATGTCCATTATTTAGAGCTTGTTTTATTCTTATGCAAAGCCAATGATTCATCTCTCCATTGGGTCCCAATGAATGGCGTTGCTTTCTTTATCTGCCAATTCAATGTGGGTGGACCACAGCCACAAGACAAAGACGTTTATCAGAATACGTTGTCTGCATCAATTATAAAAGTAAACGGCCACAGCTGTGTGCGTTTGACATGCTCGGGGGGGTGGGGGGTGGGGAGGTGGGGGGTGGGGGGGAAACGAAGAAATGTCGATGTCTGGAAAAGAGAAATTTTCTAACACTTTCACCACAACTCTTTTGTGTGTTGTCGTTAACTGCAGAAAAGGTAATGAAGACATAGAATCCTGTCCAGCGGTACACACAGTATGGCTGAGTGGTGTGATGTGTGCTTTAGTCCTTTAGGACTAAAGCCAGTTAATTCTCCCTCCCCCTCCCCCCCCCCCCCCCCCCCCCACCCCCCATATATATCTAGACTGTGGTCAGAGCCAAGTGCAGAGCTGTTTCTAACAGGAACGGTCGGGTTATCAGACAACTCCTTAAGGCCCCAGGGCCCTCATCTCGCCACTCTACCCACTGACGTGTCGCTGTAACGAGGGAGAATCCTGTCCAGATCATAAAACAATAGATTCTAGGCCAGTTCAAAAGGAGGAATAAAATAAGGAGTTTCACGCGGCCAGTGAACGGGTATTATTATTATTATTGTTGTTGA
>CM068750.1:496909-543654 GCA_035084275.1 Hydrolagus colliei
TGTTGTTCATAACAGCAGGTTACTCAGTTACTGTTAAGGGTATGTTGGAATTTATTTTAAAAATCATGGTGTACAACTGTATATTTTTGTATTGGATACATGCAAACTTTTAAAAAAATATTGTTGACATGGTCAAATGTTCTGTATAAGATGACCGATAATACCTCTTGGAAAAAAAAACTACAGGTTTGAACAGTTTGGAAACAAGGTTCCAGCAGCCTTGAATTTATAGCACAAAACTTCACTTTTCAGAGTTATATATAATATCAGTTGTATTATATGGGACAGCATTTAAATAATCATAGTTTGATTGGGAAGTTGCATTTCATAAATACTTTAGTCTTATAACTTATAATAATTGCATTTGTTTTGCATAACAGGACCCTAACCCCTCCACCTCCAAACCCACCACCATCTTCTACCGGCCCTGGAAGAAGATTCCCCCTCAAACTTTCACCTCTGCCCTCGAAACCTCCGACCTCCTCCCACAATGGCATTATTTTTGTGCAGACCCATCCTCCGCCTCCACCGCCCTCCATAACACCCTCTCCACTACCCCCTCACCTCCAAAACCATCTCCCATTCCCGATCATCACCGTGGTACACAACTCACCTCCGTTCCCTCAAAAGCCAAGTGAGAGCAGCTGAACGCACCTGGCTCAAATCTGGCCTCACGGTCCACCGGCAAATCTGGCTGGACCGCATCAAATTTTACCGCTCCGCCCTAGCCACCGCCAAATCAGCCTTCTACTCCAGGATAATCCTGGAAGTGAAGGACAACCACCGCCTCCTCTTCGCCACCACCAACCAGCTCCTCTGCCCCCCCCCGTCTCGCTTCGCAGATCCTTTCCTCAAACGAACATTGCGAGGAGATGTTGGACTTCCTCGAGTCCAAAATAGAGAGAATCCGCTCCGCAGTTTCCACCCCCCACCTCTCCTCCACCTCTGCCCCTCCATCCGTTATTTCAACCCTCACCCAACCCACCCTTCATACTTTCATCCCCACCTCCCCGTCTTCAATCACTAAAATAATCACCTCCATGAAACCCACCACATGTTCATTGGACCCCATCCCCACCCCCCTCCTCCGCACCCAGCTCCACCTTTTGGCCCCGCTCATTTCTGACACCATCAACCTTTCCCTCTCCTCAGGCACCGTCCCTACCTCCTTTAAAACAGCCACCATCACCCCTATCCTGAAGAAACCCTCCCTTGATGCGTCGCAGCCATCAAGCTACCGACCCATCTCCAACCTCCCGTTTTTATCCAAGGTCCTTGAAAGAGTGGTTGCCTCCCAGCTCCGCTCTTTCCTTTCAAATCACTCACTCCTTGAACCCCTCCAATCAGGTTTCCGCCCTGTTCACAGCACAGAAACTGCCCTGGTTAAGGTTACAAATGATATCCTAACCGCCTGTGACCAGGGTTCCCTCTGCCTCCTCGTCCTCCTTGAGGCCTCGTCGGCCTCCCCAGTTCCTCCATTCACAGGCTGCAGGTCATCCAAAACTCTGCAGCCCGTGTATTATTCCGCACCCGCCTCCACGACCATATAACCCCCACCCTCGCCCGTCTCCACTGGCTCCCCATCCTCCAGAGGATCAAGTTCAAGATCCTTGTCCTCACCTTCAAGGCCTTACACGGCCTTGCCCCGCCCTATTTACCCAACTTACTCTCCCCCTACAAGCCCACCTGGACCCTCCGTTCAGCAGGACTTGGCTTGATCCAAGCCCCCCGCCCGAACCACCCCACCATCGGAGGCCGGGCCTTCAGTTTTTCTGCTCCGACCCTATGGAATTCCATCCCCCAATCCCTCCATCTCGTTTCTTCCCTTTCCTCTTTCAAGGCCGGTTGAAGACTTTCCTCTTCGACCGTGCCTTTTGTTCCCCCCCGAATTCTTCGACCTCCCCTTCGTGTTTCACTCCTTCCTGAACACTCCCCTCTCAGCTCGGGTCACACGCCTCCTGTGCAGCGCCTTGGGACGTCCTCCCGATGTGAAAGGCGCTTTATAAGTGTAATTTGTTGTTGTTGTTGTTGTTGTAGGGGGAGCAAGATTTCAGTGTGGAACAAGCGACAAACATTTGGGACAGATCAGACTATACATTGATTTGAATAACTTGGTAATGCATATTGAAGAATAGTAAATAGAATTTTGTTACTTAGCTACAATTTTTTTTAAAAAAGTTATATCTTCAACAGTTATGTTTTTCACCTATATTTTATGTGTATTCAGATTCTAGTCAGACAAAGTAGTACTTTAGTAAGGTTGCTCTATATCAATTGCAAAGATTATTATTTTTATTATTAAATATATTTTAGCTTTTCCTGGGCATTAAACTCTAATTAGTATTGTTGCCAAGATGTCATCACTTTTTTGCTTTGCAATGTTTAAATGACCTTTGTTATTCAGCACTCAATTATGTGAACATATTGTCTTGTGGCTAATGTGACGCAATAGGAATTGGTTCAAGTAACTTGGCTGTAAACCTTACCCCTTCATATTCTAGGTCAGTAATCCTCTCTCAACTAGTCAAGTAGAACAGTTGATCTTTAGAAGTAACAGATAATTAGCTTTAGGACTAATAGATAATTATGGAGTCCTGTAGTTCAGTGGTTAGAGCACTCACCTTACAAGCAAGAGACCTGGGTTAAATTCCAGGCAGGGTGAAATCTTGGGAAGTTTCCTTTCTCCACATACCTAATAATAATCCCTGAAAAAAAAATTGATCATTTCAATCCATGACTATTTGTGGAACACTGCTGTGCACAATTGGCTGCCGCATTTTGATCACAAATATACAATCAATTCACTTTACAGAATATTCTGTGAAGCATTTGTAGACGTCTGGAAGATGTGAAAAGCACTACATGCAAGTACACTAGAAGCCCGTTTATCCACGACTCGAATCGATGAACCGATACGCAAAAAAAAGTCCCCATTCAATAAACCGGAACTTATTCAGAACAATAGCAGTGGAGCATTTGTAAATGCATAAATAATAACATCATAACAGAATATTGTATTGGCACTCACCGTCAAAACTACTCTCCCGCGCCCCCCACTCCCGCTTTTAGATGCTGCGCTTGAAGCCATGATGCTGCGGTTGAGGTTTACAGTCCAGCGACTCTCCCCAAAATGGAGCACGCCAAGCGGGTGAAAAAAACGGAGTGCGGATGACTTCAAAGTCATTCTAGTGGCAAGCTGACAACGCTAGCCGATAACCCACATTGTCGCGTAGGTGCAGTATTTTGGTTTGCCGCCAGTAGAGTCTAGGGCTTCGGCTTGCAGCTAGTAAAGTCGCGCGACTTTAAAATCGCTTGCCGCCTCCCTCACACGCCTGGCGCCCCCCATTCAAAACAGAATCTGGACCACAACCTCCACCAGTAAAGGTGAGAAGCGCAAGAGAGAGCAGCCCCAACAACAAGCACCAACACACTACTCCGCCACTATCTGTTATTACCTAGTCTGGTGTGTGTGGGGTGTGTTAATAGAACTTTAATTTTTATGTCGTGGGTTTTCGGCCGCAGGCCGCCCGAATATCCGGCAGGCGCTTTAACCGGCATTGGCCAGGGCCCGCGGGTGCCGGATAAATGGGATTATACTGTATTACTGTATTATCATTTGTAACAAAGTCTTTCTTTACAGACTTTGCATTGTAATTTGTACTCCATAAAAGAAACAGATGCCCAATCCATTAAAGCAATTGTGCCAATATATTCCAGTTTAGGATTGATTCCAACCTTGGAGATACATAACAGAACTACTCAGTTTGTCTTTTACTTTGACAAGCTCTTGGTAAAGCTTTTATTTATATGAAATTATACATTGCCTTAATTTACAAATTGAAATTATAGTTTTAAAATCATCTTTGGATGAGTGGGGTATGAGGGGGTGAAATCATTGACCTCTGCCTCTTCACCTTTCCCCTTTACTCTATACATACCTGCTCTCACATTCACAAATGCATGCAATGCATTTTTAGTGAGGCTACTGAGCACACATAACCGAGAAGGCACCACTTGGCAGGACAGAAGTATAAATACACTTTGTGTAATCATCCACCTATATATAATATACACATATTATCCTATACGCATTCTTGCTTTTCATGGGAAAACACAAAGGATCTACAATTTCCAAATTATAAGTATTTTCATGACTTCACCAAATCATCAATAAACACGCTAAAAACCCATTGGAATTTAGGGTTTACAATCAATGCTTGTTTATTCCCTCAACATCAACAATCTCAACTTGCATAATTAATATAGCACACAATAGTTTGCCTCCTGTGTCTATTCTCTGTATTTTGCTTGTTTGAATTCTGCCTATTAGCTTTCTCTTACCTCCTACTACCACACTTGTTTATCCTTCCCCTTCCCCTTCTCTCACTGTTTTGTTTTCCTCCAGTTGGATTGGAATGATTTCCTTGCTTTGTGAGTTAGTACAGAGTTGATGGGTTGAATGGTGTTTTCTGAGAGGGCAGCATACAAAATGTGTTAAATGTGGCATTCACCAATTTTTTAATTATAGATACCTGTAATACTTTTTGTTAAGTTTCTCAATAAGCCTTTATTTTCAACTTGCAAAATCTAGGTGAAATTTACCCCCACACACATTTTAAAAAATTATATTTTATTTGTTTGATAAGTCTGAAAGTTTTAAGATATTTGATTTTGATTAATGAAAATCACAATTATGTTTTATTATCTTTTGCCTAGGAGCAAAAGCAGCGTACATGGTTTATATCAATTCCCAGATATAAGATCACAACATCACAAGGTAATTTTATTATTTGGTAATTTATTTTCTGGTCAACAAAACAAACTCATTTATGGAGAATAGAATGCCTTTCTCCTTTTTAGATGTTTCTCCCAATATCCTGGCTAACATTTCCCCCAAATAAAGTTAGTTATTCACTTCCTGGTTGTTTTTGGTTCTTGGCTACCACATTCGCTTACAAAATACAATCACTATACTTCACCTTAAAGTGTTTTGAGACATCCTTGTAATGTGAACGGTACTGTATCAAATGCAAGGATTATTATGTTTATTAATGGAGGGGTGGAGCCCGCTGAGCGAAGGGAACGGACAGGTTGGTAGGAGGTTAGGAGGTTTATGCTCGCAGAGGTGGGGGGGTGGGGGAAGTGCAAGACCTTGGAGGGCTTTGAAAGTGAGGACCAGGATTTTGAATTTGAATCCTCTGTGATGGGAAACCAATGGAGTTGGGTGAAGATGGGGGTGGTAGGTTAGCAGAGCTTGGTGTGGGAGTCAGCATAGGCTGCAGAGTTCTGGATAATCTGCAGCCTATGGAGAGAGGAATTGGGGAGGCCGACAATCAGGGCATTAGCATAGTCGAGCCTGGAGATAATGAAGACATGAACGACAATTTCAGTGATGAGTGGTAGTCGGGCAATTTTGCGGAGGTGAGGGAAGGCAGAACAAGTCACAACATGGATGTGGGGGAGAAAAGACTGTTGAAGATTGAACAAAACACCTAGGTTTCTGACACCTAGGCTTGGTGAGGAGGAGTGTGTTAGTTATTAACGTTCTTCTGATTGTTCTTCCTAACATAAACATTAAACGTTATTTCCATATTTAACAGAAGTTACCCCATTGGACCAATTTTATGTGGCAGTAAGATTGCACCATCAGTTACGCTTGTTCTTGACGGAAGGAACCTTGCTGGATATTGTAAGAGGTAGGGTGTATGGATTGGTTTGAAAATATCTCTAACCTTCATACAATGACAAAATGACATTTGTATAGTGGCTTTCACGTCGGGAGGACGTCTCAAGGCGCTGGTCAGTCATTGTTTTACACCAGAACTGGGTTCGGGATTGGGAAGGGTGGAGGGAAAGGAGAAGATTTAGGATGACCAATGGGACTGTCTAAGAGCAGCTTCTTGAGGCAGGACTTGATGGAGGCTAGTGAGGGGGCGAGATGGAGGGACTGTTGAATGGATTTCCCGAGGTTGGGGGCAGAGTGGCTGAAGGCTTGCCAACTTATGGTGGGGTGGGTGGGCAGGAGATATGGAGCAGCCAAGAGCCCACTGAGCGGGGAGTGGGTAGGGGTTTAGGAGGTTGCAGAGGTGGTTGGGTGGGGGGACAAGGCCATGCAGGGTTTTGAAGAAGAGGACCAGGATCTTGAAAATCCTCTGAGTGATGGGGAGCCAATGGAACCAGGCGAGAATGGGGTAATGGAGCTTGGAGCGATAGAGAACACGGGCCGCAGAGTTTGAGATGATCTGCAGCCTATGGAGGGAGGAGATGGGAAGGCTGATAAGCAGGGCATTGGCATAATTGATCCTGGATATGATGAAGGCATGAATGAGAGTTTCAGTAGCCTGAGGGGTGAGTCGAGCAATGTTGCGGAAGGCTGAGCGGGTCATTGGGGTGGGGAGGAGGAAAGACAGTTGAGGATCGAAGAAGATGCCTAGGTTCCTGACTGGTTTGGTGAGATGGATGCCAGTGTCTGATATATGAAGGTGCTGGTGCAAGCCAATCAGGGATGCCTCGGTCTTGTTGATATTCAACTGTAGAAAGTTAGCTCTAATCCAGGATTTGATGTCTGTCAGGACAGCAGTGGTCCTGGAATCAAGGGTAGAGGCAGAAAGATAGAGTTGGATGTCATCCGCTTACATATGGAAGTTGACCCTATGTCTGCGGATGATGTCACCAAGGGAGAGCACGTAGAGATTGAAAAGTAGGGTGTTTAGGGAGATGATGTTATTGATCACCAGGTCAAGGGGGTGGCCATGAAAATAGGTGGCAGAGTGGATGTGGAGGGAGCGAGTGAAGGAGGTGAGGAGAATATACTGTAAAGTGAACAGACTGTAAATCTGTTGACAAAAGGCTGCAACCAATTGCACACGGCAGTGTCCTACACACAGTCGTGGATTGAAATGACCAATTTATTATTGTTTTTGAGGGATTATAATTCGGAGTGTGGAGTAAGGACATTTACCCAAGCTTTCGCCCTGCCAGAATTGAAACCCCAAATTGAAATCACTTGTAAGACAAGAGACTGAGCTGCAGGACTCCACTATATAACTAAAAAAGCACAAGAATAACTTAATTACAATTAGGTCCACTTGGGAGGATTTGGAGATTTCCAATGAAACAACTCACCTATCAGAATATCCTTTGCCACAGTGTGCTACTAGTGTACCCTAATTTCTTACAGGTATAATAAACCTGATTCTCGGTGAACTTAATTACATGGTGTGGAGGATGTTACTGTACGGAAGGAATGAAGTAGACCCACTGTTAGAAGTATTTTATTTCATATATTGTATTGTAGAATATTAGGGGCTAACAATTGGGGCATGGAGCATAGCAATATAACAATAACAAATTGATAATAATCCTGCAAGCAAGGTACCAATTAATTTGCAGTATTTCATACAGGAACTGATTTACGTTATCTAATTATTATATCGATAAAGCATCTGATAAAGCAAATCAAATGAGTTTAGCAAAGTTCTAACCTCAGTCGGCATTTACATTTTGTTACATATTAAATCTCTCCTGAAAAGTACAAATAGATTGATATCAGTAATTTGGAAAATTGCAGTAATTGATCTTTTATAATTTTCTTATAGAACCCCTCCTGCAATGGAAGATAGGCACAGAGGCAGATACAACTTTATTTTTTGAAGAGTTGAAACTCGTACACACCATCTTGATAACTCGGAGCCCTTGTGCTAATGATGTAGTGATTCTTCTGCCTATTTTTAACATAACTACGTTTAAAACTGCAGGTGGTGTGGCTACTTTGCTTTGTCTAGACCTGTTCTAATATGCTTACATGAAGAACAAGGGGATAGATGTGTGTGTATGTGTGAGAGACAGCAGGGATTACACTGTGTAATAGTGACAGTATAACGTTCAATTGAAGATGTTTTTGACAAACAATATTGTATTCCTGTGATTATTTTAAATTCACACTATTTTTATATTCACAGTAGCATATCGGTCTCCACTTTATGGTCTATCCTTATTTTTGTAATATTATCCATGCATATTTATATCGGTCTCCACTTTATGGTCTATCCTTATTTTTGTAATATTATCCATGCATATTTCTTAACATTTATCTTGCAAATGTATTTTTTGAAATATTTGTGGGATTTGGGTTATTTCAGGACTGTACCTCATCTAGAATATATTTCAGTGACTGAAGGTCTTAACTTGAGCTATTCAAGCAAAAGCTTTTTTTGAGTGTTGCTTAAGATATATCCTCTTGCTCACCTGTGGCCAAATTTCTTACTTGACCCTCATAGATTCATAGATTCATAGAATTTTACGGCACAAAAGGAGGCCATTCGGCCCATCTAGTCTGTGCCGGCTCTTTGAAATGAGCGATTCAATCCCACTGCCCTGCCCGCTCCCCATAGCCTAATAGACCTGTTCTCCCTAAATAAAGATCTAATTCCCTTTTAAAAGTTGTTATCGAATCAGCCTCCACCACCTTTTCAGGCAATGCATTCCAGATTCGAACAACTCGCTGAGTGAAAAAAATTCTCCTCAGCTCCCCTCTACTTCGCCTTTAAACTATTTTAAATCTGTGACCACGAGTCACAGATTCACCCACGAGTGGAAATAGTTTTTCTCTATTTGCCCTGTCGAAACCCCTCATGATCTTATAAACCTCTATTAGGTCTCCCCTCAATCTTCTCTGCTCCAGAGAGAATAACCCTAGCCTATCTAGCCTCTCCTCATAGCTGAAGTCCCTCAATCCTGGCACCATCCTAGTAAATCTTCGCTGCACCCTTTCAATGCCTTCACATAAGTCTTCATTGATCATAAGTCTTCTAGTGTTCATTGTTTATCCCTAAACTGTCTTTGGCTCTTATTTTACTCTGTAGACATTAATATAATTGTGACCAAGGACTCATTTACTTCAGGTGAAGAAAAGTGGATCAATATCCATCCTGAACTGTGTGCTTTACTTGTTGAAGGTAATTATTTTCTTGTTTTGAATGTGTGTATGTGTCACCCAAGTTTTAGTTGCAAGGAACAGTTATTATTGAATACTACATTGCTTCAAATATTTTATACTTCTGCCGTGCAATATATTTTCTTATTTTGTGCACTTCATAAGATCCCAGCAGCTTCATCCCTTGTCATAGCCAATGCCAAAGCAAGAATATTATGAAACAGCCATTCAACATTGAAAACAACCCTATCTCTTCCTCTCCTCCCCATGAAATTTGTCGCTAGCCCAGCAGGCTAACCATGCCACGCTGACGCCCCCTCCTCCCCCACCTCCCCCCCACACCCTGCCACCCCACCCTGTCTGCTTCTAATCTAAGTGTGCTCACCTTAGCTGCCGCCACTGATCCAAGCTGCTTTCCCCAAATGATCCCATCCCTGTCCCTTGCCTTCCGCTACTCCCAATCAACCTTCCTCTCCCCCCTTACGCTCTTTTCCCGCTTTATGGGGGATATAGCCATTTCAGACAACCATTTCACCTCCCTTAACACCTCCATAGCCCTTCCCCTTGCTTAATCCTCTAACATCACCCACTTCCCCAGGAACAAAATCTCCTCCCTCTCTGCTGCTATGGTGTCATCTGAACTCTTGCCCCTCTTGCGCTCACAGACTTATCTACCTGTTTGCTCTTTTTTCTCCACAACTCCGTCTCCTCTATCCTTGACTCCCTTGCTCCCCCCACCTCCTGAACTGCTTGATACTCCCATAAAGTCCTCAGTGCACCAGCCATCTCTGATCCCTCAAAGCTCTTGCAAGCCGTCGAATGCACCAGTGTCAAATCCAAATTGTCCATCAGCAGATTTGGCTGGATCACACTAAGCCCTACCACTGTGCCCTTGCCTCTGCCAAGTCCTCCTACTCCCAAGTTAATCTTGGAAGTCAAAGATAGCCCCAGGCTCCTCTTCTCCTTCATTAACTGTCTCCTCTGTCTACTTTCACGCCTCACCCATCCTCTCTCCCAATTCCAACTATGAGATGCTGGACTTCCTTGAATCTAAAATTGAGGGGATCCATTCAGCCATCACTACCCCATCTACCACTACCACCTCATTAGCTCTCCCTCATAACCGACCCCCTACCCACCCCTGCTATACACCTTCAACCCTATCTGTCCCTCACTGCTATCATTGTGGAGTCCTGTAGCTCAGTGGTTAGAGCACTTCCCTTGCTAGCGAGATACCTGGGTTAGATTCCAGGCAGGGTGAAACTTTGGGCAAGTTTCTATCCTCAACATGCCTAATAATAATCACTCGAAAATAAAAAATTGGCCATTTCAATCCTTTACTATTTGTGGAACACTGCTGGGTGCCATTTGCTGCAGCATTTCGCCCACAAATATACAGTCAATTCACTTTACAACATTTTCTGTGAAGTGCTCTGAGACGTCTAGAAGACGTGAAAAGCGCTATATCAATTGCAAGGATTATTATTATTACAAGGCTTCACACATTTTATATTTCCCACGTGATTTTTTTAATTTTGTGCACTACTTAAGATCCCATATAGAAGCAGCTTTCTCTCTCACCTCACCGCCAATGCTATAGGAAGAATAATATAAAACCCAGATTTTCAAACCTTGTACCATATGCTATTATTAACCTGTATTCTGCTGTTCTGGCCATAATATTCTTTCATCTTATTAACATGCTTCACTATGATGCATTCATATTGAAAGTGATATGCACTAAACTCTACTGCGTTGAATGTTAATTTTGTTCTGAAAGTTTACAAAAAATGTTCTATAGATCAATTATTCATTCAGTTATTTTAAGAAATGTTATATCCAACTAATTGATCACCTAAAACGTTCATTGCATTTTATTTTCAGAATGTCTAGGTATAGCTGTGCTGAATATCAAACTGACTAATTATCATTTGATAATCCAGACAACACATGGTTTTTTTATGAGCCAAGATTTGCGCTCTGTAAATAGCACTGGTAATCAATTAAAGGTATGTATATGTGTGTATATCCAATGTTTATATGACTTTATAATCTAATTTAAAATAATAAAATATCCTATGCAGACAGTCAATGTGAGGAGGGCTTTTAAGTTTACAAACTACAGTAAAAGCCCGTTTATCCGTGATCCGATCAACCGTAGCTTCTGTATAACCGGCACCACAAAAATAAGGTCCCCATTCCATTAACCGCAATTTATCCGCACAATGTATTACTTTTTAAATTACATTTTTTTGGTGTTTTTGGCCGAATATCCGGCACGTGCTTTAACCGGCATTGGCCAGGTCCCGAGGGTGAATACCTTATTTCCAGTAGCTACAGACCTGTGATACCCATGCTGTGGCCATGAATGAAGAAAAATTAAACAAAGAAAAATATATTGTATTGGCTGACCATAAAGGTTACCGACCACCGGTCTAGGCTGACACTCCAGTGCCCTGCTGGATATGGTGCATTGTTGGAATTACTTTCCTTTTGATGTGTTGTTAAAGCTAGGCCCCGGCTGTCTGTTTAGGTGGATGTTAAAGATCCCATGGCAAGATTTTAAAAGAGAGGGAAATTTCTCCTATATCTTGACAAATAATCCCTCAACTAAAATTGATGTTTGTGGGATATTGCTATGTGCAAATTGTGTCCGTCAATTAATCAAATCAATCAAAACTTACATTTACATAGCGCCTTTCACATCGAGAGGATGTCCCAATGCGATGTACAGTCAGGTAGGGACAAGAGCAGGTGGGAGGGGTTGGGACAGGATGAAGGAGAGTAGGGGAATTGACTGTATATTTGTGGGCGAAATGCAGCAGCCGAATTGCGCACAACAGTATCCCACAAACAGTCATGGAAGTGGGATTAGGGGAGAAAGAGGGAAAAGAGGGTAAGGGGGGAGAGATGACAAGGGGAGGGGTCGGGCAGGTGGAAGGAGAACAGGAAAGCCGACTGTATATTCGTGGGCGAAACATGAAAGCCAAATTTCGCACAGCAGTGTCCCACAAACAGTCATAAAATCATTCACAAAATACACAGTCATCACACTTTACAGTTGTTCTATGAAGTGTTTTGAGATTTTGTCCCAGTATTTGAGCCAATATGTGAAATGTAAGAATTTAAAAAAATTGTTTTTTAATCTGGATTGATTATTTATCTATTGTCATTTATGTTTCACTTTTTTTCTCAGGGATATTTTTTCCTTAATCTTAAATAATGTGTTGCAAATTGTGAGTTTGTACCTGTGCTGAATGTTTCTACATGGATGAACTGCACCAGTGACTAGATTCTAACAGAGTTTGCATCATTAATCAATTGAAATGTTTCATTGTTTAACTAACTGAATCATTTCAATGCTTGAAATCTTCTTTTCAGTTTGAAATAATGCCCATAAATGAATTACTACAGGTAAGATTATTTGATTTCATTTCAAATTGTTTGTAGTTTTATTCGTACAGTAATGCCTAGTGAATAAATTTAGTTTTCCACAAAGAAATGCTGTTTTTTGTGTCTACCATGAATTTAGCTTTAGCTAGCTAGCCCCAGACTGATGTGTACAATATTTACAATAAGTTACTTACATCATGCACAATTCAGTGCTGATTCAAGGGATACCTGCCTAACTCAATCTGAAACAGTAATCAGATGATCTGCTACAGAGGTGACAACTCCAGCAGCAGTAGTTGAAAGCTTTGGGAGGATAGCTGGTCTAACCAACTACGGCAAAACGATAGCGGGTTGAGAAAGAGGAGGCATGTTTGCACCTTTTAGCCTTTTGTGCAACTGCGGTATTTGATGATGTGACCTTAGACACGGACAAAAAGAAAAGTGGGTCTTGAAAAGGGGAGAGAGGGGCCAAGGCGGAGGGATTGAGGGAGAATGCTCCAGAGTTTCGGGCATAGAGGCTGAATGCACTTCCAATGGTGGAGCAGAGGGCACAGGGGACAATCAGGAGGCCGGTGTCAATTGACCAGAGGCAAAGAGTAGTGGATTAGTGAGTGAGGAGGTCGGAGCGTTAGGGAGGTGCTAAGAATGAAGGGATTTGAAAATAAGTGTGAGGATCTTGAAGTTGATATGTTCGGTGATGGGGAGCCAGTGGAACCTGGCCAAAACTGGTAAGCTCGGGATATGGAGTTTGGTCCAAGTAAGTATGCAGGCAGCAGAGTTCTGAATGTGTTGGATTTTTTGAATGGTGGAGTTGGAGAGACTGGTAAAGTCCCTATTAGTACTATTGTAATAGGGAAATTTCCAGAATAAGAGTAACTTTACCAAGGGAGTTTTGCTCTACGCGGTCCTAGAATAAAACACCTGCTCTGTAGTGTAATGTGAAGGTTATGGGATACATTCTACATGCCTATTGTTTAATAAATATGTATTTTATAGCTATGTCATTGAATATTATTTTCCTAATTTTTATTTACTTCTTCCTATTTCAAGTATATTGCTTTATACAATTCATTTTATTTGTGATAAATTTGATATTAAAGATCAATAACATTTTTTTCATTTTAGAGATCTTCTGTAGTATTAACCCTTTCATATAATGAGCAATGCTTAACAACAGAAACAAATTTTTCAGGTAAGGATGTTCATTGCTTTTAATGCCAGAGTGGCCAAGAGTTGAATATTCCAGCTCTGAATCCCTGCATGGGACAGCAACATTTGAAATGTCAACAAGACAGCAACAAAACAACTATACAGCTACAACTGTATCGGGCCTTGGTGAGACCGCACCTAGAATATTGTGTGCAATTTTGGTCTCCTTATTTAAAAAAGGACATACTTGCCTTAGAGCTGGTGCAGTGTAGATTCACTAGGTTAGTTCCTGTGATAAGGGGACTAACCTATGAGGATAGGTTGAATAAAGAACATCAGAACATAAGAATTAGGAGCAGGAGTAGGCCATTCGGCCCTTTGAGCCTGCCCCGCCATTCAATAAGATCATGGCTGATCTTCTCACCTAACTCTAATTACCTGCCCTATCCCCATATCCCCTGATCCCTCTATTTTTCAAAAATCTATCAGTCTCAGCCTTGAAAATGTTCAAGGACTGAGCATCTACAGCCTTCTGGGGTAGTGAATTCCATAAATTCACTACCCTCTGAGTGAAGAAATGTTTCCTGAACTCTGTTCTAAAAGGCTGCCCTTAATTTTAAGACTGTGACCCCTGGTTATAGATTCTCCTACCAGGGGAAACAGTCCTTTATCCAGCCGTTTAAGAATCTTATATGTTTCAATCTCCTCTAATTCTTCTGTACTCTATAGAATACAGTCCTGCAGGGGGAAGGTAAAAACATAGGTATAGTCCACCACAGTTAAACTTGGGATCAACAAAAGTGGGAGAGCAGATTAACAAGGGGGAAGAGTAAAGTGTGTCAAGCAGGGAAAGGAAGTGCAGTGATAGGGTGTTGGTGAAGAGGGTTAATAGCCAGAAGTCAGAATTAAGGGCGCTACATCTGAATGCACGAAGCATTCGAAACAAGATAGATGAATTAGTTGCACAAATAGAGATAAACCGGTATGATCTAGTTGACATCACCGAGACATGGTTACAGGGTGATCAAGGGTGGGAAATAAATATTCCCGACTACATGGTATATAGGAAAGATAGGCAATGTGGTAAACAAGGAGCGGGAGTGGCCCTGCTAATAAAGGATCGGATGAAAACAGTAGAGAGGAAAAATTTTAAATCTGAAAAGCAAGATGTAGAGTCAGTATGGGTAGAGATACGTAATTTCAAGGGGCAGAAAACTATAGTGGGAGTAGTTTATAGACCCCCAAACAGCAGTCAAATTATCGCTCAAGGTATAAATCAGGAGATTAGCGGAGCATGTAGCAAAGGAAAGACACTAATTGTGGGTGATTTTAACCTGCACATAGACTGGGACAACCAAATTGGGAAAGGTAAGATAGAAGAGGAGTTTATAGAATGTATTAGAGATAATTTTCTAGATCAGTATGCCGAGAAGTCAACCAGGGTACAGGCCATATTAGACCTTGTTTATATAATGAAACAGGGCTGATCAGCAAACTGGAACTTAAAGCTCCTCTAGGGCAAAGTGATCATAATATGATGGAATTTAGCATTAAGTTAGAGAGGGAAGTAGTTAAGTCTGAAGCAAAAGTCTTCAATTTAAATAGAGCCAACTTTGCTGGTATGAGAGAGGATTTGGCCAGAATAAACTGGGAGACTAGACTTAACGATTTGACAGTAGACCAGCAATGGCAGACATTCAAGGAGATAGTGCAAAATTCCCAATGAGCACATATTCCTTTGAGGAATAAGAAACTCATGGGAAAGGTGGTCCAGCCGTGGCTAACTAGAGCAGTTAGGGAAAGTATCAAATCAAAAGAAAAAGCCTATAAAACAGCTAAGATGAGCAGTAAACCCGAGGATTGGGAGAACTTCAGGGAACAGCAGAGGAGGATCAAAAAATTGATCAAGAGGGAGAAAATAGATTATGAAGGCAAACTAGCAAAGAACATAAAAACAGACTGCAAGAGTTTTTATAAATATATAAGGAGGAAAAGGCTATCGAGGGTGAATGTGGGTCCATTACAGACAGAGACTGGAGGAATTATAATAGGGGACAAAGACATGGCAGAGTCATTAAATGAGTATTTTTCTACAGTCTTCACCATAGAAGACACTGGAAACATACCAAAAATAGAGGGGAACCAAGAAGACAATGTTAGCGAGCAACTTAGGGAGATTAACATTAGTAAAGAAATGGTTCTAGGTAAATTGTTGGGTCTTAAAACTGATAAATCCCCTGGACCGGATGGCCTGCATCCTAGAGTTTTAAAGGAGGTGGCTACTGAGATAGTGGATGGCGTGTCTATAATCTTCCAAAATTCTCTGGATACTGGAAAAGTCCCCATTGATTGGAAGATTGCAAACGTAACTCCACCATTTAAGAAGGATGGGAGAGAAAACATGGGACACTATAGACCAGTTAGTCTGACGTCAGTTGTAGGGAAAATTCTGGAGTCCTTAATAAAAGACGTAGTTATGGGATTGCTTGAAGACAGAAAAAGATTAGGCAGAGTGAACATGGCTTTACAAAAGGGAAGTCACGCTTGACTAATCTTTTAGAATTTTTTGAGGATGTATCCAGCAGGTTGGATAAGGGGGAACCAGTAGATGTGGTATATTTGGATTTTAGGAAGGCATTTGACAAGGTGCCACACAAAAGGCTGTTACTCAAGATTAAGGCCCACGGGATTAATGGGAACATATTAACATGGATAGCAGAGTGGCTATCGGGTAGAAAGCAGAGAGTAGCGATAAACGGATCAGTCTCGAATTGGCAGGATGTAACTAGTGGAGTGCCACAAGGATCAGTGCTTGGGCCTCAGCTATTCACTATTTACATCAAGGATCTAGACGAGGACATTGAATGTAACGTGTCTAAATTCGCGGATGACACTAAACTGGGTAGCAGAGTGAGCTCTGAGGATGATGCAAAAAGATTGCAACAAGATATAGATAGGCTAGGGGAGTGGGCAAGTAGGTGGCAGATGTTCTAGGTGGAACCTAGGTGTCTTGTTCGACCCTCAACTGTCTTTCCTCCCCCATATCCAAGCAATAACTCACTCTGTCTTTCCCCACCTCCGCAACATTGCCCGACTCCGCAACTACCTTACCCCCAAGGCCACTGAAATCCTCATTCATGCCTTCATTACATCCCGGCTTGACTATGCAAATGCCCTGCTTGTCAGCCTTCCTAATTCCTCCATCCACAGGTTGCAGATGATACAGAACTCTGTGGCCCGTGTCCTCTACCACTCCAAATTCAGTGACCCCATCCTTGCCCGACTCCATTGGCTCCCCATCATCCAGAGGATCCAATTCAAGATTCTGGTACTCACATTTAAAGCCATCCACAACCTCGCACCACCCTACATCTGTGACCTCCTTACCCTTACCAACCTGCCCACCCTCTCTGCTCAGCAGGCTCTGGCCTGCTCCATGTTCCCCTGACCGACTACCCCACCATTGGCAGGCAGGCCTTTAACCAATCTGAGCCCAACCTCTAGGACTCCACCCTGCAGTCCCTCCGCCTCGCCCCTGCCCTGGCCGCCTTCAAGTCCCGCCGCAAGGCCCTCCTCTTTGATGGTCCCATCGGCAACTAATATCCCCTCATCCCTTGTCCCCAGCTCAGGTCTGAAACAATGATGTCCAGCGCCCTTGGGATGCCTCCTGATGTGAAAGGTGCTATTCATGTATAATTTTGTTGTTCTAATCTATTACCAATGGAATACTGTTCCATGGGTTCTCCGTGCCTCAATTGAATTCCTGGGTAAACCTCTGATAGTGGATTCAGCAGACTTTGTTAAATATACAGTAGAAGCCCGTTTATCCGGCACCTGATCAACCAGATTGCTTGACCCCCTCCCGGGGCAATTTCCTATTCCAGCAATCACAAGTCTGCTCACTTTGTGCACGCATGCAATGTATGCGCATGTGAACTTATTAAACTTACGAATTACCAATCGGTAAAAAATGCTTGTTACCAAACTTTTTACCGAGTGTTCTAAAATCTTTATTGGTAAGTAGGCATACAATATTCTGTTACTATTTAGTATATTATTAATATAGTATGTTTTTAAATAAGTAAATTTTTCGTGTTGGGTTTTTGGCAGCTTGCCGCCTGTTTATCCGGCACAGTCAATTTGTTGACCCCCGGAGCGTTCCGGATAAACAGGCTTTTACCCAAGTTAGTTCATTGACTTAGTCAGTAGCTATTTTCTTAACTATTCGCCAATTGGCTGTGAAACAAAATAGTTTATCTCTTTACTGTGGCCTTCCTGCAGCTCCTATATAATCCTAAAGGCATTCATTTACACTTTGTAGGTGATTTTCTGAGTATAGTAGAAAAAGAAAATGCATTCTTAAAACGGGTAAGAATTTTATCATCTTTCAACTACATCAGAATTTCACTCCTATATGCCATAGAGTCATCAGATATTAGTTTGTGTCTTCAGTTAACCATACAATATATTTTTGAACAATTATAATCATTTGTGTTTGTATACCACTTTGATGTAAATACATACCTGTAATCATTTGATATCATAAAGGAGTAAAGAGGGAAGTAAAGAGGGAAAGGCAGGACACCAGAATTGAATTGAAGTTCTTGTACACAAGGTTAAATGCTGCCTCCTGCTGTGCTGTGCTTCATGTGGAATTTGGAAAACAAAATGAGGGTATAATCTCAGGTGGTTCTTCTATGTGTACCTTTGATCTGACAGTCATAGAACAATATTCCATTGTTATGAATTGATTTTTAAAATACTTTAAAAAATCTATTTGTTAATATTGAATTAATTTTATTAATACTGTAGTTTATTTTCTTTATGAACCCCCCAACTCTCGGAACTCTGCCTCCCACACCTCTCAGTTCTCTTCTCCTCATGTATTTATCAAGTTTCCTCTTGATGTAATATATATGATCCAGCATACACCCTTTATGGAAAAATAAAGGATAAGCACAATGAGTTAATGGTGTGAGTGTTGCGGACAGGAAGGTAGTGGCATTGCTCTCAAACATTTCATGCTGGGTTGTGTCCCCACCAGGAAGCTCACAGGCAGTTCCTTCATTTTTCTCATTCTCAACAGTGTTAATATATTTTCATTTTGGGATGCTTCCTTACTATACAGTAATCAGAACATAAAATGCTCCCTTAGTGAATCTTGATTTACAGCACAATACCAGCATAAAATAATAATCCTTGCTTTTGATATAGTGCCTTATCACATCTTTGAGATGTCTTGAAGAGCTTCACAGAATGTACTGTAAAGTGAATTGACTATCTTATGTGGGTGAAACCTGAATGACAATAGCGTACAGCAGTGTCCCACAAACAGTCGTGGATTGAGTAACCAATTTTTTAAATTTTTTTTATTACTTATTTAATCGATAAATTCCTTGAATCACTGAGCTACAGATACCAGCAATAAGGTTGCACTGCTCATTCTGCAATAATAATAATAATAATAATAATAATTGTTGCATTTGATATAGTACTTTTCACATCTTCCAGACATCTCAAAGACTTCAAGAATATACAGGTACCCCCCCACTGCGGGGGATACGTTCCTGTAAACCTTCACGGTTGGAAAAATCTCGGTTGGAAAATGTAGGGTCCTATGGGAAACAATGGGTTAGGGGAAGTAAGTTCGCATTTGGTAAAACTAAACACAAAAAAGCACATACAGTCATAACATACATGGGGATAGGGGGAGTAAGTTTGGGCGCATTAGTTAGCAGGATCTGCAGCAATCCGCAAGGCTGTCTGACTGACTTACACACACAGAGAGAGACACGGAGGGGGTGGGGGGGGTGACATGGAGGGCTGGGGAGATCTGCCTGACTGATCTACAGAGAGAGAGAGAGATACGGAGGGTGGGGGAGGGGGGGGGGGGGGGGTGACACAGAGGGCTGGGGGGGCTGTCTGATTTACAGAGAGAGAGACATGGAGGGTGGCGGGGAGGGGGCGGCGTGACACAGAGGGCTGGGGGGGCTATCTCACTGATCTATAGAAAGGGATATGGAGGGTAGTGGGGGTGGGGGGAAGAGAAGGTGAGTCAGAGAGAGAAGATGAGAGAGAGAAGGGGAGGTGGGGGTGGGGGGAAGAGAAGGTGAAATAGAGAAAAGGTGAGTCAGAGAGAGATCTGCAAATCCTGGCAGCCAATGCTCCCAAACTTACTAGCTAGGCTGCGGAGAAGCGACAATAAATTAATGTTACTGTATTTATGTTAAAACTAAGAGAGAAGCGTTGTTGCTGGTTGATTGCAACATTGCAACTGAGTCCTAGTGCTATATGCTATGCTAAGCTTGAAAATTTAAACCTGCAGATTTAAATCGCGGATGCGCAAAACGCGGTTTGCAAGGGTTGTCGCATTTAGCAAATCGTGGATGCGTGAGGTTCGTGTTTGGCAAGGCCGTGGTTGGGACGGGATACCTGTACTGTAAAGTGAATTGACTGTATATATTTGTGGGCAAAATGCGGCAGCCAATCGCGCACAGCAGTGTGCCACATACAGTCATGGATTTCAATGACGAATTTATTATTGTTTTTTTGAGGAATTATTATTAGGAGTGTGGAGTAAGGAAACCTGCTCAAGTTTTCACCATGCCTGGAATTGAACCCAGGTCTCTCATTTGAACGGCGAGTGCTCTAACCACTGAGCTACAGGACTCCACATGATACTCAACTGTGCAGTAGTTACTTATACCCATTTAACATTGAAGAGGAGGAAACATACAAGACTAGTGTGCACTTCATTTTGTAATGCTATCTTACAATAACTACATTTTTCTCATATATATGCTTATGTATTTATTTAATAATTTTTCTGTTCTCAGTTCAACTCTTGTGTATATGCCTTCACTTCCATCACAAAGTGGCAGGATTGTGTAACTGATGAGATTCAGACAGAAGCAGCTGATGTAATTATCGCTATTGTTTGGGACAAGCAACAAAATACAAAAATCATCCTGAAATATAAAAACGTAAATATAGAGTTACTTTCTATTGGTTTTATTTGTTCTGTAGATTGCTATTTTAATCATGGTTCTTGGGGCCTCTGTAAATGTGTTAGAATATGTCAAGTTGTAAAACAAATCGTTCAGGTGATTTCAAATTTAAGAATATCCTAGAATTAAAATTGCTAGTCTGAATTCATTATTACTATCAGTTTTCCTTTTCGACATGCTATTTTATTGCAGTATCTTAATCCTTATGAAATTATCATGCTGTGGGCAGGGGGAGGTGGGGGTGGGGAGGTGTTGGGGGTTGTAAACACACGTACTAGAGGAGACTACAGATATCTTTAATTGTTTCATTAACAATCAAGGAAAAGGATTGTAGATATCATAATTGCAGTATAGCATTTGTCACGTCTTCTAGACAGAATGTCACACTCTTATTAGCAAGGGAAATTGTACATAAGTGGAACTCTTGATAGTTTGGTTGGCATTAAATATGGTGATGGATTCGCACCAACAAATACAGCACTGTACTCAGTTGATAGAAAACAGAATCACATTATGAAACACAGTGGATATCAAAAGAACAGCTTGTCCAAAATAAAAACACTTTCTCATAAATAAGACCTTTGTAATTTTTTACTTGAACTCAACTAAATTGAGCTGTCATATGATAAGGTTTTTTTTAAAAAACATATATAAATTGTATTATAATTGCATTAATTTTGATCCAAATTAAAGTCCTTTTTCTCAGTAATCTGTTTTAATTTCTGATTTCATTTGAACTAAATGATTCTTTTTTATTTTACCTTCAGAAACAGGCTGTAGTTTACGTGTTCAGAATGGGTATGAGATACAAGACAGTATTTCCAGAATTTTATTTTGAAGCGGATTTCTTTCCAGAAGGAATGTTTGTACACCCAAACAATCATATTATTTACGTCTATGGGTCACAGGTAAGGGATAATTTTGTCCAGATGCCTGCAACAATCTGAAAATCTTTTGTAAATTGCATGTCTCTTATTGGATTCATCTCTATAAATTATGAATTATGGTGTTCACGTTTGTGGCTAATACATTTCTCCACACAAATGAACTTAGCTACAGAGTTAAGGTATTTGTATATAGTACAAATATATAGTATTTGTATATACCTATCCACATCAGTCCTAAACATTTCTAAGACCATCTGTATTAGGAAATGCAATTTAATGAACTATACTTTTTTCCCAACAAAATTGAGTTTGAACTGATTTTTGTATTTGTGGGTGTAAAGGATTTTCATATACTCCACGTCATTGCCTTATTTTTAAGAAGCAATGGAAAAAATATGTTCAGTCAAATTTTGTCAGCCATTAAATAGGTTTCTGGAACTACCTGTAAAGCTCAATGTGAATTTTACTGAATGTTTTTGTTACAGGTGTGGTTTTCAAAGGACGGGGCCAATTTGTTTCAGAGAATACTGAGTTTGGATCATGAGAAAGTTGTAAAGTCAATTACATGCCTCCGCAATCATGTTGTGATCTTCATAACAGACAATGGAAATGCCTTTTACACTAGCCCAGGTACATTTAAATGCCTAGAATTGTTAGTAATGTAGACAAAAAAGTACTCTTTAGCTTTATAATACATCAGCAGAAATTGCTTTAAGGGACAATGTAAAATATGTTATAAAGACAGTATAAAAATACCTTGCATTTCTAAAGCATGTTTCACAAGAACAACAATAACAATAAAATTAAATTTATATAGCGCCTTTCACATCGGGAGGACGTTCCAAGGTGCTGAACATTTGGGTTGTGACCCGAGCAGGGCTGGGGAGGGTCGGGGTAGGGGGAAGGGGAAGGAGAGTGAGGGAGGGGGGAGAATTAGGAATGGAGCAGAAGGCGTGGTCGAAGAGGAAGGTCTTGAAGAAGGAAAGAGAGGAAGTGACGCGAAGGAATTGCGGGATGGAGTTCCAGAGTGTCGGGGGCAGAGAGGCTGAAAGCCAGGCCACCGATGGTGGGACGGTTAGGGTGATGGATGCAGAGCAGGCCAGAGCCTGCTGAACGGAGGGGATGGGCGGCTGATTGGGAGACAGCAGGTCGGAGAGATAGGCGGGGGCAAACTGTGAATGGCCTTGAAAGTGAGGTCGAGGATCTTGAATTTGATCCTCTAGGGGATGGGGAGCCAGTGGGGACGAGTGAGGGTGGGAGTGATGTGGTCGCGGAGCTTAGTGTGGGAGAGGACATGAACTCTGAATGATCTGCAGTTTGTGAAGGGAGGAGCTGGGAAGGCCGACGAGGAGAGAGTTCCCATAATCCAGCCACGATGTAATGCAGGCGTGTATGAGTGTTTCTGCAGCATGCGGGGTGAGGTAATGGCGGTGTCTGGCAATGCTATGGAGATGGTGGAAGGCTGTACTGATCATAGCGTGGATATGAGGGAGGAAGATGAAAACTTTGAAACTCATTACAAAAATATATTTATTTCTAAATGAAAGTGAAAGCTGTTATAAAAAGAAAAATAACACTATACTGCACCTGCAATACGCATGTAGAATAGTGAGAATGAAGCCATTAAGTTTGAATATGCGGATAAATTGAATTAGGAGTTCTACAAGATTCCCATGTTTCTTTGAAGTAGCAACAGATACATGGTCTTTCATGCTTCTACAGCCTGCAATCCTATCATCCCAGAAGTGGGATCTTATCAAGGCAACCAACAACAACAACAATAAATTACATTTATAGAGCGCCTTTCACGTCGGGAGGACGTCCCAAGGCGCTGAACAGGAGACGTGTGACCCGAGCTGGGAGGGGAGTGTTTGGGAAGGGGTGAAACACGAAGGGGAGGTAAAAGAGTTTGGGGTGGAACAAAAGGCACGATCGAAGAGGAAAGTCTTCAAACCGGCCTTGAAAGAGGAAAGGGAAGAGACGAAACGAGGGATTGAGGGATGGCATTCCATAAGGTGGGAGCGGAGAAACTGAAGGCCTGGCCTCCGATGGTGGGGGGGTTCGGGCGGGGGGCTTGGAGCAGGCCAAGTCCTGTTGAACGGTGGGTGCGGGTGGGCATGTAGGGGGAGAGTAGATCGGTTAGGTAGGATGGGGCAAGGCCGTGTAAGGCCTTGTAGGTGAGGACGAGGATCTTGAACTCGATCCTCTGGAGGATGGGGAGCCAGTGGAGACGGGCGAGGGTGGGGGTTATATGGTCACGGAGGCGGGTGCGGGATAGTACACGGGCTGCAGAGTTTTGGATGGCCTGCAGCCTATGAATGGAGGAACTGGGGAGGCCGACTAGGAGAGGATTTCCGTAGTCCAGCCGTGAGGTGATGTATGCATGCACAAAGGGAAGGAGACATATCAGCCTAAAGTAGAGGACCTTTAGATTAGAAATCATAGTATGGTTTGGATATTCTTTCTGCATATGTCAGACACCCATCTGAGCTGACCACACAATCCAGATGTTTGGGTGAAACCTCTTTAGGTTCATGTGAGTCGAAAACCGGACACAATCCAAATTAAGTTAACTAATTAAAATTTATCAAATTAATAAAAACATAATAATCTAGAAACAATACACTTCTATTTAATATACAATATTATTTCTGTATTTAAGTTAATATTTTGATCGCCGAGGTGGAGGGCCTACGCCAGGCCTTGGGTTGGGCTGGCTCTATGGCCTGGAGGAGGGGGACCTCTCACATCCCTTTTCCACCAAAGCCACCTCACCCTCTTTGGCCTCCTCCCCCATCTGCACAGATCGGTGGGTGGGGGGAATGCTAATTCAATTAGCAGCTGCAAACCTACCCTCATCTAATCCCCCCACCTCTCTCGCCATCTCCTGTGGCTTAGTGGTTAGAACACCCGCCTGACAATACCTGTGTTTGAATCCAGGCAGGTCAGGGTGAAACCTTGGGCAAGTTTCCTTACTCCACACTCATGCCTAATAATAATCCCTCCAAAAAAACACACAATAATAAAATTGGTTATTTCAATCCACGACTGTTTGTGGGACACTGCTGTGCGCATTTGGCTGCCGTGTTTCACCACAAATATAAATCAATTCACTTTATAGTATATTCTGTGAAGCGCTTTGAGAGGTCGATAAAATGTGAAAAGCGCTATACCAAATGCAAGGATTATTATTATTTGATTTTTGTGACTTGAGTTTTTTAAACCCTTTTGGCAGAGATTGGTGGTCTTTTGGAAGTAACGGAAGTGTGTTTTGGGAGTAACAGAAGGATTATAATTATTATCATTATTACTTTCTCAGTATCTCAGCTGCATTGTAATAATTCATTTCTATTTTGTTACCAAAGGTTTATTGAGGTACGTTTCACTTGGAGAACTTGAGAAGAAGGGATCCGTGTTGCACTGCGATCATTTAGGAACTTTGATGAGGATAACGTTTGGTCCTCCTTTTAAAAATAATGTGAAAGTGGAAATAATTGACATTGATTCTTTGTTGAAGGTGAGTTTACAGCCACTGTGGAATCCTGTAGCTCACTGTTTAGGGCGCTCGCCTTGCAAGCGAGAGACCTGGATTTGATTCTGGGCAGAGTGAAACCGCGGGCAAGTTTCCTTACTCCACACCCTTGATAATAATCCCTCGAAAAAACAATAATAAATTGATCATTCAACCCACGATTGTTTGTGGGATTCAATTTGCTGTGTGCAATTGTGGCTGCGTTTTGCCCACAAAATATAATAGTCAATTCACTTTACAGTATGTTCCGTGAAGTGCTTTGAGACGTCTAGAAGACGCGAATAGAGCTATATCAAATGCAAGGATTATTATTATTATTCATGAGCATTTCCATATCATAAATTGAAATGTTTCTTCACATGGCATTAAGTTAGTAATGGGTCTACCTACACTTTAGAGATTAAATGTGGCCTGTATAATGAAACGATGCACAGGGATATGTATGTTTTAATAAGAAGAGTAGCTCTTGGTATTGTGATAGCTCAACACAGATCATGAAAAGACTGTCATGGAATTTGTGTGTAGGTTCAGTTTTCCTTTCTTCTGTGCACCATTGTTTGGAGACAATGGTGAGTTGGCGAAACAGGAAATTAGAAGCCCGGTCACATGGGCGCCACAAACAGACTACATGCTAGGAGCTCTGAATCATGAAGAACTGTTTGGACATACAGTAAAATCTCTGTAATCTGGCATGGTTGGGACGACATACCTCCAGGATTTTGGAGTCTTCTGGCATTTAGAACCTACGCCGTCCAGTGTGGAGGACTCTATATAAATCGAAGTTGTTGTTGTTACCTGGAAATAGTTAGAGAAGCTCTGTCCCAAACACCATGTGGGCTGTAAACAAAAAAATTCTCTAGCTCCACCCACAGCACCGGCCAAGCAGGGAACCATTCCCAACTTAGTAGTAACGTCAATTAGTAGTAAGGTCGTTAGTAGAAATGTAAGGGAAGAACAGGAATGAGGAAAATCTAAAAGAATTGATGGATATGTGGAGTACTGTTTCTAGGTTCTGTAATTAAGAGCATTCGGCTTGCAAGTGAGAGACCTGGGTTTGATTCCCAGCAGGGCAAAATTCTGAGAAAGTTTCCTTACTCCACACACCTGATAATAATCCCTTAAGAAAACCCCCCAATAAATTGGTCACTTCAATCCATGACTATTTGTTGGACACTACTGTGCTGCGTTTCGCTCACAAAATATACAATTAATTAATTTTACAGAATATTCTGTAAAGTGCTTTGAAGCGTCCAGAAGATGTGAAAAGTGCGATATCAACTGCAAGGATTATTACGTATTATTATAAGAGAGTCAGAAAAGACAATGGCGTAACTCTTTTTGAAAACTGAAGAGATTAGCTTGGGACAGATATGCTGAGACAGACCTACTGCAGTAAAATATAATTACTGGGATTTATTCTATACCATGTGTAAATTGTGTCGAAATGCTTGTTTACAGACTTACAGCCTTTAATTTTGTAACTATTTAATGCTTTTTATAGATTATTACATCCATAAAAATAGAGGGATAAGGGGATATGGAGATAGGGCAGGTAATCAAAGTTAGGTGAGAAGATCAGCCATGATCTTATTGAATGGCGGAGCAGGCTTGAAGGGCCGAATGGCCTACTCCTGCTCCTAATCCTTATGTTCTTAAATCATTCAGAATTACAATTGCCATGTGCAAACATTGTGCTATCTGTAACAGTATTGTAAGTGTTTTACTACTGTTACATAAGGGACAACATAAGGTAGGTGTAACCTGTCCCCGACTGTGTATTTCAGTATTTCTTTTTTATTGAATGTAATTTGCTCTCTTTTTTTTGTTTCTTACCCATACAGGCTGATGACAAACGCTTTGACAGAGTTCTTGCATTCCAGTTTCTCACTGAAAAGCAAGCAATATTTCATGAATCCGTTAACAAGAAATCATCGTCATCTAATATTGATAATGGACACTTTACTAAACATCTTGTTGGAAAAAGTTTGACAATGAGGTAATTGAATACTATATTTTTAAACTATAAAATAACTTCATTTCAGCATTTTATTGTGCCATATATGTCAAAACAGTAATTGTTGTCAAGTGCAGTGACTTGTTTTACTGGTAAACTTCCCAAATCCTGGATGGGACTGTTGAACAGAAGGAAAATAATATGTATGGAAAATATAAGGATGGGGGTTCCTGAGTGACAATAAGTTGAAGCTCCCAACAGTGAGTAAAGCAAACCAGATGTTGGGATGTATCAAAATGTTAACAAAAGATCAATAGCAAGCCAAAATAGTGGGGTAATCCTGCCACTGGATAGATCATTGGTGACACCATACTGTGTGTAGTTCTGGACGCAGCAGTATACAGAAAAACAACATTTGTATAGCGCCTTTCATGTCATGATGATGTCCCACGGTGCTGGGATAAAAAGGATTCTGGAGAAATCGAGACGAGGGTGCGGAATTACTGGACCATGATGAGTAACTGAGTAAATAATTGGGCATGGTCACATTGGAAAAGAGAAGATACAGAGGTGACGTGATTGCTGTCTTTAAGATTTTAAAGGGACAAGATAATGTAGATCATGACAGGCTGTTTAAACTTGTCCAGAATAGAAGAACCATCTGAGGACACGGCCTGCAATTGAAGGAGGAGAAATTCAGAAGAAATCTACTGGAATAGAATTTCAGTGAGCGTATAGTGAACTTGTAGAAAACGATCCCTAGGGAGACGGTTGAAGCAGGAAATTCGTTCATTCAATCAATCAATCAATCAATCAATCAAAACGTACATTTATATAGCGCCTTTCACATTGAGACAACGTCCCAAGGTGCTGTACAGTTAGGTAAGGACAAAAGCAGCGGGGAGGGGTCAGGGCAGGATGAAGAAGAGTAGGAACATTGACTGTACATTTGTGGGTGAGACGCGGCAGCCATATTGCACATAGCAGCGTCCCACAAACAGTCATGGAAGTGGGATTAAGGGAAAAGGGGGAGAAAGATGGCAATGGGAGGGGTCGGGCAGGGGGAAGGAGAACAGGAAAGCCGACTGTATACTTGTGGGCAAAACGCAGGAACCAATTGCGCACAGGAGTGTCCCACAAACAGTCATGGAAATGGGGCCACGTGATAAAGGGGGGAAATAGGGCAAGGGGGGAGAGGGAGGGAAAGGTGGGGTGGAGTAAAGTCAGCGAGGAAAAGGGGGGAGAAAGGGGGGCAAGGGAGAGAGGGATGGAAAGGTGGATGGGGGGAAAGATCAGGGAGAAAGGGGGATAAGAGGGAAGAGGGAGGGAAGGGGAAAAGGGGGGAGAGAAAGTGGGGAAAGGGAATGAAGGAAGAAGGAGAAGAGGGGGGGAAGGCCAGGGGGCAAGGAGTGGGGGGATCAAACAACAATAATAAACAACAAAATCAACAGCAATAAAGAACAAAAGCAATAATATTAACAACAACAAGCAACAACCAACAATAGTCCAGTAACCGCTCCTTGTCCTCGCCACCCGCCCGACCATCTTTATAATGGTGGGACACAGGACCCAGTGTGGTGACAGGCCCCAAAATCAACCTCGCCCACCGCCGCGCAGCACCGGACCAGACAAAAGGCCTCGCAGGGGAACCACTCGAGCAGGTTCACCTTGTCCATGGCCGAGCACAGATTAGACTGTTTTGTTTTAGGAATAACATTATGAGGTATAGTACATAGGTAGTTCGGGACATGTGTGCATGCGACTGCTAGGAAAGTGGAAGGTGAACTAAATGGACCTTGGTCTTTTTTCGTCCAGCGCATCTTGTGTTCTTATGGTAAAGTGCAGCCACACTAACTGCCCCATTCCCCACCACTGCTGTCAGCCACACTGGACCCAGAATCTGGGGGCTAACCTCTCCTCCCTCATCCATATCCCCACCCTCTCTGCCAACCAATCCCCCCCCTCTGCCATGGTGGCCCTCATCTCCCTGGCTCCACTTGCTCTATCCCCCTATTCCTCTGTTTCTTTCCCCTCATTTGAACACTTCACCCTCTGACTAACTGTCTCTCAAAATTGTGCTAATTTACTGACCCCCCAAATCCTCCCCCACCTTCACCTCCGGCATCTCCACCCTCCTAGCTTCCCTCTGCCTCTGCTTTGATCGCCTCATTATCCTCGGCGATTTCAACCTCCACTTCACCCCATCTTGCTCCACCTCCTCAGATTTCTCCCTCCTCTCCTTTCTCAACCTCTCGCTCCACATCCCTTCACGACCACCTGCTTGACTTGGTGATCACCCGGGGCCTCAGAGTCTCGGATGTCACTGACAAGGCCATCTCTGACCACCATTTCATCTCCTTCAACTCCTCTATCCCTCTCCGCATTGCCTCCAAGCCTACCACCATCTTCTTTCGCCTGTGAAAGAAGATTTCCCCATTATCCCTTTCTGCTGCTTTGGAGTCTCTGAACTCCTACCCCTCTGGCTCACCTCAGGCACCAACCCATCCTCTGCACTTACACTCCTCCACAATACCCTCTTCACTGCATTCAATGTCTTTGCCCCCCCCCCCCTCACCTCCTGAACCATCCATCTTTATCCATTTTATAAAAATCTATCTTTATAAAATGCTATACAATAGTTTCATTGGTCAGATAATTTATATAGCAGTAATGAATTATGAAACACTTTTGATTTAAAATAATATTGATGTTTTTTAAGCACATTTTACTAGTACAGTATTTGTTGTTTTACCAAAATGCTTATTGTTGTGTAATATACTGGTATTTCTATTTTTTTTAGGGCAGGTGGTTTCGGTGATATAGTTGCCGTTTACGAGGAACATAACATCCCTGGATTTATATCTGCTGCAATTGTGAACATAATAGAAAATTACAATGCAGAACCTTGGAGTGCCAAAACTCTTACAAATACTTTGGTTCTTGAGGATCAAGTGAAAGGATCATTGTTCCTTTACCTGGAACCCGGTGGTAAGCATAGTGTAGGATAATAGAATATATTATAAATTGTGGAGTCCTGTAACTCATTGATTAGAGCACTTGCCTTACAAGCGAGAGACCTGGGTTAAATTCCCAGTAGGGCAAAACCTTGGGTAAGTTTCCTTACCCCATATACTTGATGATAATCCCTCAAAAGATAAATTGGTCAATTCAATTCACGACTGTTTGTGGGAAACTACTGTGCGCAATTGACTACCGCTTTTGCCAACGTACATATACATATATACGATCAATTCACTTTACAGTATAATCTGTGAAGCATTTTGGGACGTCTAGAAAACGTGAAAAGCTCTGTATCAAATGGAACGATTCTTATTATTCAAAAGATGAGTTTTTCATATCTTTCACTCCCTTCCATCTTTTAAGTCTCCAGTGCTCCAGGACAGTACACCACATGAAGCACACTATATAAATTGTTATATAAGCACAAGTATAATACTGTATAGTAAGTAACTTTGCTCGAAACAAGAAGCTAGGAAGGCAACCATATGCAACCAACCACTATGATGCACATGTGAAATGACTGGCCTTCTGATTTTTCTTCTTCCTTCCAAATTTGAGAGAGGCATTTAATAGGTTTCTCTCTCCCCAATAACATCAGAAAGATCAAAAACCTACTATTGGGAGTCAGAGCTGTTATAATGATTTTTAAATTCTCACCATAAACCTACAAGTGCCTGTACTCCAGGACACTACCCCGCTTGAAGCACGCTATATAAATTGTTATATAAGCAGAAATATAATATAAAAAGTAACTTTCCTCGAACAAGCTTTTCCTGCATGGTGTTTATTTTTCTTGCCTTTAATACCCATCTCAAGACCTTCGTTTTTGACTGTGCTTTCACTCTACCCGCCTTCCCCTCCACCCCTCTTGACATCTACCCTCAACTTGGGTGCAAGTTGATTATGATTGATTATCCAGTGCCTTGACACATCCTCCCAACGTGAAAGGGCATTAGAAATGCAAACCTACTTCACAACATCAACTTGCATTTATATAGTACCCCTCACACAGGGTAGGATCCCAGAGAGCTTACAAGCGTGTACAGTGCTAGAGCAAAAAGACAAAGGTTTAGGGTTGCAGAGGGCAACTCAGGAAAGATACCAGAAACGTTTATTTATCCAGAGAGTAATTAATAACTGGAACAGGTTGCCAAGAAGGATAGATGAGGCCAAGACGTTGGATCCATTTTGAAAAAAACAACTTGATGCTGTGATGTTAGAATTGTAGGGTGGATATTTTGGGAGAATGAGGTCAAATAGGATAAAGGTCTTCTTCCTTCTAAATCCAAACTAATCTTGTGATTTACCTCGGGTGATTTATATCTTACTATTGTTTAATTTTAAACCTCCAATTCAAGAGTATGTATTTCTTTCAATAGATGTTGGCTTTGAAGCATCTGATGTTGAGAAAACAGTGGTTGTTCCCGGCTTCAGCAGTTTTCTGATCATTGCGGTTCTTAGTCCTAAAAGGGTACAAGTGAGAGCCACAAAGAAACAAACTTTTAAGGATCAAAAAACATTTGATAAAGGAACTTGGATACTTTATGACTTTGGAATTAAAAATGGCAGTACATGGAGCATCAATGAAAACAAATGCACAACCAAGATTCAGGATATCAACAACATAAATGATATTTCAGTCAGATATTTAGATCTTAAAGATACAATCTCTATTAACTTGAAAGTCTTCAGCTCCAAACAAGGTCAGGTATCTGATTAGCATTGAATTTGTTTATAATTTAATTATAGCATATATCTTGTATAATATATCATTCAAATGAGCATTCCATTGGCATTTCAGCCTAGGCATAAGTTGAAAGCCTGAATGTGTCCTTTTCAATAATTTAGATGGAAATGTTTTGTATGTTCTTTGGAAGTGTTCAAATTAGCTGATTATTCTGGAAACTCCGATACAGTACTTTCCTCCCATTGTACCACTTTGCTACACACCCAGTAGGGCTGTTTCTTGGGGCAGGGCGGGGAGGGAGGATTATTTTATATTTCCAAAAATTCAATGAATCTAGTATCAACAAGGACTAAGGCATTGATAAGAGAAGGTTAAGGCATTTCCCCCAAATATTCCCAGGCTGTATCATACAGTTCCTTGCCAAACAACAATCCACTGAAAATAATGTAACACTAGCCAAACTTTTGATCTCCTTTGATGCCTTCTAAAATGAGTTGGCAATATCTGAGTATGGTTTCAAATAAGTCAGATTTTTTCGGCTTTGTTTTATATATATACAGGTAGACCCCAATTAATGTTACCCCCTTAATGTTATTTTGTTATCACGTTGCTTTGGGAATATATAGTCATAAAGCATTGCGCTTTTCACTATTATGTCATTTGCCAGTGGGTGGAAAGGGGGCACGTGCCGGCAGGCAGGAGGTGTGTGTGTGTGTGTGTGTGGGGGGGGGGGGGGGGGGGGGGCGTGTGTGTGGGTGAGTGAGTGAGTGAGTGAGTGAGTGAGTGAGTGAGTGAGTGAGTGAGTGAGTGAGTGAGGGAGGGAGGGAGGGAGGGAGGGAGGGAGCGAGGGAGGGAGGGAGCAGGCAGTCGGAGCGAATGAGTGAGCCGGGCAGGCAGTCAGGGAGTGCGTATTATAGGTTTTTTGTTTTTAAAAAATGTTGACAAAAAATATCCAAAAGAACCTAACTCCAGTTTTTACATTCATTCTTATGAGAAAAATGTGTTATCTTAACATCGTTTCGCTTAAAGTCTTACTTTTCAAGAACCAAACTATTACATTAAACGGGGTCTATAATGTAATTCATTATATTCATAATTTTTCTTACCCAGATTCATCGGTATTTGAAATATCTGTTGGAAATCCAGTTCAGATAAATGTAGAGAATAAGCAGCACTGGCTTGATTCTGGTACTGTCACCCTAAACATACAAGTTACCAGTTCATTATACCAAAAGGTAAGAATATTCTTTGGACACAAATTGTACAATCCATCTGAGTTTGTATTAAATATTGCTTTTTGACTTACAAAATTAACATGGAGCTGGGTGGGAAGAATCCCCGACCCCCACCCCCAGTTATTGGCCTTTTCCTCCAAATCCTACTGCTGAGCCAGGCTGGCTGTGCTGTCGTCAGCGCTGGAAACTGTGGACCTGCCTAGTTCAGGAACGCAACTACCAGAGAGTGATGACTTGATTGTTACATTCTGTTGGAAAGCATTTCAACTTGGAGCCATTTCAGACCTGTTTACCTCGCTTCTAAAAGCACCAAATTAAATGCAATTATTATTGTTGGTAGTGTCAACCTGACAACTTATTTTTTTCCATATGATTGCTTGATATCAAAGAATCATAGAATTCATGATATACAGATGATTACTCTCGTATAAGAATGAGAATTTCCAGGAAATCCTGTTCTCCCCCTCTCCTTCTCCTTCCTCCTTCCCCCTTCCCCCTACCCCAACCCTCCCCACCCTGCTCGGGTCCCGTCTTCAATGTCCAGCGCTGTGGGACGTCCTCCCGACAGGAAAAGCACTGTATAAGTGCGGTTTTCTTGTTGTTGTTGTTGTTGTGCTGTAGCAAAGCACACTTGTTGATGGGTATGGGACCAATATCTGATTTGAGACGAGGAAACTCTGTCTGCACTTTGGCATTCTCACCACCACCTTTTTAACTGAATCTCAAGTGCAGAGTCCCAGGGAACCCCAGGTGTCTGAACACAGAGAGGAACCCAACTGATGTTACTTCATGTCAGATTACCTACAGTTTACCTTTCTAAAATATTTCTGAAATTAATTCACTCTTTTCACTTTTATTTATTTAGGGATACACAACAATGGTAGTATACATTCCAGGAGCATCGTTGTGCTGTTCTATTACTTCTTTCACCATTGTTCTGGTATGCAATTGTCCACCTGGCAAACACGTCGTTCATCACCTTCCTGTCTCTATCAGTACAAAATACTGGTTGCACTGTGACATTTTAAAAGACTATCCTGTTTGTACTTCTTTGGAGACCTTGACTGTAAGTTGCAAACATTCAGATATAAATATGTTCAATTTTAGCTGACCAGTATGGCTAAACTGGCAGCAATCGGCAGATGTTTATTCAACAATTTATCACAATTATAATGTAGGGTTTGAAACGGAGAGAGTGAAAATCCAACAGCTAGTTGCAGACTTACTCAGCACCAGCTGCTTAATCTAGATTAAGGGGCCTTGGAAAATAGATGTGTCCACAGTGTAGCCACCTCCGCCATCAGGGTGCTTATTGACAGGTCAATGTAGGGCAGAGCCTCCCCCCCTGGGGCCTATTCTTATGTTTGTCAAAAATCCACCTCACTGTTTAATCTCTGGATTTTGGGTTGTAGGAAGTTCTCCGCTGCATCCCCAGGAACTCGGATAAATAAAGAGGACAGTTTGTACACAAGTCTTATATTCCGCAAGCTTGACCTGCATTGGGACCTTGCTGTTCTTGAAGAGGGACACGTATGATAGGATGCTCTTTGCCCCTTTCCAGCCAGGTCCTTCAGGACTGTACGAATTAAAAGTCAAAGACAGATTCATTCTGATTCTTTTTAGCTCTGAATATTTTTATCTATAATTTGAAAGTATGCTCTTGCTTCAGTTTTGTGACCATGATAAAAACAACTTGCATTTATATAGTGTCTTTCATGCAGGATAGCATCTTGGAACACTTGGGGTACTCGAGAATCCCCCAGAAATACAAGAACTTTTTATACAGACCTGAAGTTTTTTATTACAGGCAACCATAATTCATTAATTGTTTTAATGAATTTTCGAATTTCCATTATATAATACTACTGTCTAAACATGGTAAGAGAAGTCCTTTTTTTTTTAATAGCCAAATTACAGACCACCATCTAATTATGGAAAAGATATCCCTTTGACGGAAAACATATACAATGCTGATCCACAACAACCTAGAATGCGAGACTTTTATAAAATCTCAAAGGTAAGTGGCTATATTCAAAAATGTACATGTAAAATAAACCTGGAGCCATCCTGAACAAGCAGGTTCAATCGCTGGTCTATGTTGAATTAGCTGAACTCAGCTAGGAGCCATAAGGAAGGATGGGGGTGATGAATAGGAGATGCCTTCAATTTGGACAAGAATGACCAGGATCAGCAAGTGACTTCAACTATATGACAGTTACCTAACATCCACTGGAGAAGAGCAGGTTTCTGGAGCTTCCAATGTGGTTTGTAACCAGTCACCTTGGCTCCCTCAAGTCAGCGGGACATGCCGCTGAATGCATCTGGCTCAAATTCAACCTCACAGTCCATAACCAGATTTGATTAGCCCGCACCAAAACTATATCATCCTCACCTCAGCTAAATCCTTCTACTCCAGAGGCATTCTGCAAGCCCGGGCCAAAACCAGGGGCCTCTTTGTCAATCAATCAATCAATCCATCCATCCATCCATCCAAACTTACATTTATAGCGCTTTTTACATCGAGGACGTCCCAAAGCGCTGTACAGTCAGGTAGAGACAAGAGCAGGGGGTGAGGGGTCGGGGCAGGACGAAGGAAAGTAGGAACATTGACTATATTTGTGGGTGAAACGGGGCAGCGATATTGCACACAGCAGCGTCCCATAAACAGTCATAGATATGGGATGAAGGGAAAAGGGGGGAAAAGATGGCAAGGGGAGGGGTCGGGCAGGGGGAAGGAGAACAGGAAAGCCGACTGTATACTTGTGGGCGAAACGCGATACCTAAATTGCGCAAGGAGTGTCCCACAAACAGTTGCATAAATGGGGCCAGGGGAGAAAGGGGGGAACGAGGGCAAGGGGGAGAGGGAGGGAAAGGTGGGGTGGTGTAAAGTCAGGGAGGAAGAGGGGGGAGAAAGGGGGGTAAGGGAGAGGGGAGGGAAAGGTGGGTGGGGGGCAAGATCAGGGTGAAAGGGGGGTAAGGGAAGGGGAAAAGGGGGGAGAGAAAGGGGGAAAGGGATTAATGTATAATTTTCTTTACCTGAGTTGCAGGAATCTGGATACTATAAACAATGTGCTATGAAAATGACACGTGTAGAATGTGGCTGTACAGATGATCTGAAATTATCTTCGCTTGCTATTCATTCAGACTGTAAAGAGAGAGTAAGATGGTTTCTTTATACTCTTGAGTCTTTATTTAACTTCAACCACGAATTAGACTATAGGCCCAGGATGATACTCACGTGTGTGTGATTTCCCAATGCTAATCTTTTCCACTATCTAGATTTAGTTAATCTACACAGCAGTGTTTCATTAATTATCATACACTAGTATTGTCAGCCTCAAACAGATGGATTGTATGAAGCTTATTTTGGAGTGCTGTAGCATAGTGGTTAGAGCACACACCTTGCAAGCAAGAGGACCTGGGATCGATTCCTGGTCAGGATGAAACTTTAGGCAAGTTTCCTTACTCCGACAACAACAACAACTTGCCTTTAACTGGCGCCCTTTACACAGAGTAGTAATAATAATAATCCCTTCAGAAATAACTAAATAAATAAATAATAACTTGGCCACGCAGTAGTTTAGTAGAGGTTTAGTTAAACTATGTTTCTTGCCTATAATTTGATGGTAATGTTAGAAATAAAA
Organism: Hydrolagus colliei; assembly: GCA_035084275.1. Classification (NCBI taxonomy): domain Eukaryota; kingdom Metazoa; phylum Chordata; class Chondrichthyes; order Chimaeriformes; family Chimaeridae; genus Hydrolagus; species Hydrolagus colliei. Next base: position 533,354 of record CM068750.1, read on the forward strand.
TTGTGTATAATTGGAACATAACTAAATTTGTCTAAAGAAACCTGAGTATTCTGTGTACTTTGTCAATGGAATATTTGTGCATTTCTCCCACAAATATACAGTCAATTTTCCTACTGTCCTTCACCCAACCACGACCCCTCCCACCCTGCTCTGGTCCCTACCTCTTCTCCCCACTTTCTTCCCTCTTGTCTTCTTCCTACCTCCCTGCTCTGGTCCCAACCTTGGGACGTTGTTGTATTCTGTGAAGCGCTTTGAGACGTCGATAAGACATGGAAAGCGCTATATAAATGTAAGGATTATTATTATTATAGTAAATTTCTGTTACTATCATAACTGATGATGATTCCTATTCCTGAAGGTATTCCGTATGCTATATCCAGTTCATAATTTATCCATGAGCCTTTATATGAAGGTACCTGGGAAGGATGATGTTCCTTTAGATATTCCCTACTTTATCACCATAACTGAAGTGAACGACAGAGCTAACTGGAAAGTTATGTTACATGGTATGTGACATGCACATGTACAAATGAGATGTTTAGTGCTACGGCTACTCTTGGTTTTTAAAGTAAATCCTTAAATAAGTGGATTAATAGTTATACAGAGAATAGTATAACCATCTTATACTCAGTGCCCCCCCCCACCCCACCTGCTCGCTGATGCCTCCCAGGAGGATGAAAGGGCTGGGCTTGCGTCCCGCTTGATCGCAGGGTGGTAGTTGGCTAATCAGAGAGCAGGAGGCTAGAGAATAATACGGAAAGCGGTGGATTCGTAAAGGTATCTTCCTCGTGCGATCCCTGCCCTGGTTCTGCACGGGTTTGCTGATCGAGGTGTCTGATGCATTGCTCCACTCCCTGCCCTGGACAGGCTGGAGCCTGCTGTTTACCAGGTCCCAGAGAAGCAAGTTTCCAAGGTCCTGGGCACTGGTGACAGGAAGCCACCAGCCCAATCCAATTGTCCTGAACATCTGACCCAACCAGCTCCACTCACCCTGCAATCTCTATCCTCAAACTGCTGTTTTTCTTTTAGAATAAGAACAAAGATATTTAATAATGCTGCATGTAAATTGGCTGCCACGTTTTGCTCATAAAGTACAGCCAATCCACTTGTGTTTGGTCAATCCATACATCCTGTGATGTGCTTTGAGATGACTCGACAATGTAATGTATCAAAAAGTGCATTGTGAGGTCCTGTAGCTCAGTGGGTTGAGCACTTGCCTTGCAGGGGTGTGACCTGTGTTTCGAGTCCAGGCGGGTCAGGGCGAAACCTTGGGAAAGTTTCCATATTTCACGCAGGCCTAATAATAACTCCTCCAAAAAAAACACAATAATAAAATTGGTCGTTTCAATCCAGCACTGTTTGTGGGGGGCGACGTTGCTGTGCGCGGTTGGCTGCTGCGTTTTTCCCACAGATGTGCAGTCAATTCACTTTACAGTATATTCTGTGAAGCGCTTTGAGACGTTTAGAAGACGTGAATAGCACTATATCAAATACAAGGATTATTATTATTATCTTTGCGCTAGGAAACAAAAGGTGCTTATTCTAATTATCTATAATTACAGTACCTTGTCATCTGCATTACTGTGCATCAAATAATGTTTGTTATGGTTCCATAAAGGAAGTGAATGTTGAAGAACTCTTTAAATCACTTTAAAAGATGAATTGCACAATAATTGTGATCAGTATATGATGAGTATTATTTTACTCTCTAGATGAGAAAATCGATCGAAACTTACAAAAATTAAGAGATCATTTTACTAACCAAAACATTTTCAATGCACGGGGAATGTTTCTCAAATTGCTTGTAAGTATTCTGTATACCTTTAAACTTTTATTATAAATGTATTATTGATTTCAAATTGCTGAAGGATATCACAATATCCATTTACAGATCTTGGTGCTTTGTGGAAAACAAACTCAGTCAGAGTTAGTAACTGAATTAGAGGTATTTAGGATTGTATTCTCTCCAGCATTTACACAAATACACGTATTATACATGGATTGTGTTGCCCTGACTAATTTGTTTCTGAGTCAGAAGGTTTTAGTGCGTTGGGATGTCCTCCCAATGTGAAAGGCATTATACAAATGTAATTTTGTTGTTTTTGTTGTGGGTTCGAGCCCAATGTCAGGACATGTAACTCATTTAACACTCTAATTTTGGGCTGGGATGGGCTGCATTGTTGGAGTTGCTGCCCTTCGGATGATATGTTATACCAAGGTTCAATCTGCCTGTCCATCAATAACACTTGCATTTATATTTGCTAGTATTTAGGTTGAGATTAAAAATCCCACCACACTTTTCAAAAAGCGAAGGGAGTGTTACGGCTATTCATGGACATTGGTTGCTATGTTAACCTACAAACTACAGTTACTACATTACAGTAAATCTGTGAAGTGTTTTGAGACAATCACCCTACGATGCAACCTCCTAACCCTCTACCAATCTGCCCCACTCTCTTCGCTCAGTGCGCTGTAGCCTGCTCCATGTTCCCCGACCCACCTGCCCCACCATTGGCGGGCGAGCCTTCAGCCACTCTGCCCCCAAACTCTGGAACTCCATCCCGCAGTCCCGCAGCCTTGCCTGCTCCCTGGCCTCCTTCAGGTCCTGCCTCGAGATCCTCCTTTTCCATGGTCCCATCAGGACATCCTACAACAACAACAACAATAAATTGCACTTATAGAGCGCCTTTCACGTCAGGAGGATGTCCCAAGGCGCTGCATAGGAGGCGTGTCACGTAAAAGGTGCTACACAAATGTTATTTTGTTGTTATATGAGATGTAAGGATTATTATTATCTTGCTAGGATGTGTTTAATATTATTATCTAACAGTTTGTTTACCTACAATGTAGGGTTCAGAACTGTATCATTTCAAAGTATCAATTATTCCTGGAATGTCATTCTGTGAGCTTTCTGAGGAATTTCAGGTAGTACCTATTGCTATTTCATCTCGACTAGAGGGTAAAAAACACTCTAAATTAAAATTTGTTAATATTGCATTTTGCTACTTAGATATTGAAAATTAACTTTTTTTAAAAAAGTTACATTTGACAAATTTATATAAATTATTGTATTTCCCCAATATGTATTTTGTTTCACATAAGAATACATGGTAACAACTAGGGAACGGCGATATATCGGTATATCGCTAAAACCTGATATGATTTTCATATCGATACGCCGATATAGACATTTTAAAAATACCGATATATCGAAAAACGGTATATCGAGGTAAAAAATCGGGATGCGAGCACACTGAACTACAAGACCCAGAATGCTCATCTCTATACACAATGCACAGACCGAGGTGCAAAGCCGCCATCTTGTATTCATAGTCCTCGAATACAATATACAGGGAGAGAGACGGCTGTGGGTGGGGGGGGGGTGAGGGGGAGAGAGACTGCTGGTGGGGGTGGGGTGAGCGGGAGAGAGACGGCTGGGGGGAGGGGGAGAGAGACGGCTGGGGGGGTGGGGTGAGCGGGAGAGAGACGGCTGGGGGGAGGGGGAGATAGACGGCTGGGGGGGGGGAGAGGGGGAGAGAGACGGCTGGGGGGGGGGGGGGGTGAGGGGGAGAGAGACGGCTGGGGTGGGGAGAGGGGGAGAGAGACGGCTGGGGGGGGGGGAGGAGAGGGGGAGAGACGGCTGGGGGGGGGAGGAGAGGGGGGAGAGAGACGGCTGGGGGGGGGGGGGGAGGAGAGGGGGAGAGAGACGGCTAGTGGGGGGGGGGGAGAGACGGGGTGGATGTGATAATATACAGATAGATAGAGATGGGGGGGGATGTGAGAGAGGAGAGAGGGAGAGAGACATAGAGAGACACAGACAGAAAAACACAGAGATGGAGAGAGTGAGAGACACAGAGAGAGAAAGATATTTACCTCCTGAGAAGATAGGCCCCGAATGCGCGCGCACCCGGAAAATATCGGTATTTCGGTATTTCTCGATATGAGCCAACCGATATATCCATATCCGGAAAATTCCCATATCGCCGTTCCCTAGTAACAACATTGATTGGTACTAGAAATTTATTGAAAACTTGGTGAATCAAATATAAACCAACAAAGCAACCTATTTCAGAGTTGATTATTAATATTCCGAGCTAGCGTGTCCAGGAGGTCAGGCTCCTCACTGGTGGTGTTGGTAGTCGAGTTGTGGAGCTAGTAATTTAGTCAGTATTCCAGGGACTGTTGCTGAGAGACCAGTCTGCCCTGAGGACCACACTAGTCACTGCGAGCTCCCGATGACCCTGCAAGCAAAAGTCCTAGTGCTTCCTGTTAGTTTGTCAGACAGTGTCTCAGTGGTACAGTATGCAGTTTTGACTGATTAAACTTCAGCAATATACAATGGACACACTGGGGTCCCCAAATTTTGGCTCTTGCTAAACTGTGCCTAATACTCCCAGGTATTACTCCCAGATTAGGTAAACGGGGGGCATCCCTCAAGAGAGAGAGTACACATTCCATTCCCAGGGAAATTTATGTGTGTAAGTGACATATTATATATATGTATATATATATATGCAGATTCCCAGGCTGATCTGGAATAAGCTTAACCTGAGTTAAGGAAAATAATTTGTGGAAAACATTTGTGGAAAACAAAACAATTGTTTTCCACAGATTTTGGACACTCGGTTATTTAATATTTCTAAATCAAGAAAATTTCAGTTCAGAACTCAAAGTACCACTCCAGTAAATTAAATATTTATCAGATGTTATCTTGACTCGAAACATACAAATGATTCTGTCTCATCAGATTGTATTTACATCAGAATTAGATGATTTACAATATTTCAAAACCAATTCAATGTAACCAGCAGAACAACGTAGTCATAATATTACATTGTACTATGCTTTTCGTTAATTAAACTTTTTTTTATCTTTCAGATATATGTTGCTGAACCGCCAATGGCCTTTCCATTTCAACTTGTAATCAGTATGATTACAGCCATGTTGTTAGGAGTTATTCTAATAGTTTCTTTCTTTTTGCACCATAACAGTGGTTCCCCTATCACCATGAATCCAATTAACATTAGTATGCGCCAGTTGGTGAACTCATTTGTTAAGTTGAAGAGCAACACTTAACATTTCCTTTATTACAATTTTTTTTGGAATATTGTGGCAACATTTATTCTGCTTTATTTAATTTCTCCAGCTCTCAGCAGATAAAGGGGCCAGCACTACTGGCCAGTGTTAATCGTTTTGCTAGTTTAATAGATTTGAGTCACACTCACATTGTGGCTGTGAAAGTCCAATGTTGATTATATTTCAGTTCATATTTACAAATCCCAGCTAAATTAGTTATAATAGCTAAATTTGCAACAAAACATACATTAATCAGCATCAATTTAAGGGGCTATATTGTCCAGAGGCTTGGAAGTCAGGTGTCTGAAAGTACAAATAGAGTAACATATACAAAATGAATCAAAAAGTCAGGGAATATGAAACCAATGACAGTGTAGCACCATGGAATGATTGATGCTCTGAGAACCCTACCTATTAACTCAGGCAACATCTGTTCAACAAGCTGTCATCATTGGTCAACAAAGTAGGGTTTAAATACATTACATATTACATTATATCTGTCATTAGAAGGCAAATATGTCACTTTATGTCAGGAAGAGGTTAAAAATAGTTTAGTATTCCATAATTTGTTGTTGACCTACTTTGGTAATGGAAATTCCTTCCCCACCCACCTCTCTGAAATTTCCAGCCACTGAGCTAGAGGACTCCACTTTACCATCATGCTGCCCAAGAAGCACAGTTCATTACAGAAACATTTGGGGAAAACAAGTCAAGTTACAAGCCAAGCGTTGTTTGAACTGACTATTACTGTGATTTGGTGGTGATTTAAACACAGTCCTGGAGAGGGCGCTGTACACATTTGTCTCTGGTTCGAATGGAAGTACTGAAATAAAATAATATTTTCACATCAGGAGAATATCTTGGAAGTACTTCATAGGATTTTACTGTAAAGTGCAGTGATTGTGTATGGTGGGCCACTGGGGCACCTAGTTGTGCATACCTCACTGCTTTATAAACAGACAAGAAGTGAGCCCCCACATCCCCCACAAGTGGTACCTCACCAGCACCACTTTCTTGCACCTCCGGCACAACACCCGTCTCTGCCAATATCTCACCCAAAAAGCCGCCAAAACCTTGGTCCATGCCTTTGTTACCTCTTGGTTGGACTTCTCCAATACCCTCCTCGCCGGAATAGAGAGGGGGAAAGTAGGAGTAAAACCATCATCATCCTTCAGCTTTACAACAACAACAAAATGACACTTGTACAGCGCCTTTCACGTCAGTAGGACAAACAAGTGTCCTTTGGATAATGTTAGGCTAGACAGTGAAATTCAATAGGTGAGTCTGTTCAATGTCACGCTGAATGCTGCATGTAGCTACTGAATCCCGAGGGACATTCCTCAACGACTGCAGCTCAGCACAGTCTAAAATATTCCAATTATTATTTGTGGTTGTGCAAAAAACCAAAAGTAAGCAGTTTGCCTTGGCACAATTACAAAAGGTATGTTTGCATTAATGCAGATACAGTAATAATATCAACTGATAATTATAGTTTTGTGCGGTTTTCCTAAATGAGATTGATACATGTAAGTAAGTCCGGTTTGTGTAGGCACGACAGCTGATGTCAGAAATAATCTCTCACATCCTGCTGCTGTTGTCATTCAGTGTCTTGTGCATTTCCCGCCTTAGGAAAACAAGTGAGTGGTGCACCTATGGTAATGTTTACACTGATTTGTTGTGCAATGCACCAAGTGTAAAGACCAGAGTCAACTGAGCACATTCTGGTAACTACTCGTCACTCAACACTTGCGTTTAAACACGTCCTGACACTTCAGTAATTGAATAATGCAGTTAATCCACAGACTGTGTTGTGTTAGTCTCAGACATTGGTCTACACTCACTTAATTAGGGGCAGACTATTCTTGGCAGGGTGGGCAAGTTTCCCTTTTCTACAAGCCTGATAATAAACCATCAAGAAAAAAATACATAAAAATAAATAATAAAATTGGTCAATTCAACCCGTGACTCTTTGGGACACTGCTTTCCGCAATTGGCCGCCGTGTTTCACCTACAAATATACAGTCAATTCACTTTAAAACATATACTGTACTCCTTTGAGACATTTAGAAGATATGAAAAGTGCTATATCAAATGCAAGGATTGTTATCATATCCATGATACACCTTATACATTGTCCAAAAATTGTTTCAGGACAGGAACAGTGACAGGAACAAGAACTATTACAAGATTATATACAAATTTTTCATTTGTCCATATCAGCCTGTCTATATATAGTGGAAGATTAATATGCTCCTATGTTCTTATTAATATGTAGTTGATTTGTGTGACACTGCTGTGCGCAATTGGCTGCCATTTCACCCACAAAATTTACAATCAATTCACTTTACAATATATTCTGTGAAGCATTTTGAAATGTCTCAAAGATGTGATAAGGTGCTATCCTGGAGCTCAGTGATTAGAGCATTTGCTTTGCAAGCAAGAGACATAGGTTCGATTCCAGGCAGGACAAAACATTTTGCAAGTTTCCTTATTCCACACTCCACACACCCGATAATAAACCCTAAAAAAAAATTGGTCATTTCAATCCATGGCTGTTTGTGGGATGCTGCATGTGCAATTGGCTGCGACGTTTCGCCCACAAATATAGTAAATTCATATTACAGTATCAAAAGCAGAAATCGCTGGGAGCACTCAGCAGGTCAGGTAGCATCTATGGAGAAACTCACTGACAGTTCTGACAAAGGGCCGTGGACCCAAAATGTTGACTCACTTTTCCTTTCTCCATAGATGCTGCCTGACCCACTGAGTGTTCCCACCGGTTTCTGTTTTTGTTTCAGAATTCCAGCATCTGCAGCATTTTCCTTTTTTTCTACTTTACAGTACATTCTGTGAAGCGCTTTGAGACGTGCAGCAGACTTGAAAAGCGCTATATCAAATGCAAGGATTATTATTGTTGTGTAAGCCCATTCTAGCATTATAACACTTCCTAATACTTTACAATCTAATATAATAATAATCATTGCATTCAATATAGGTCGGATAACATCAACGCAACTCATGGGAAAGAATTCATGGACCTATAACAGATTTCTCATTACCTGAGGTTGGGAAAACTGTACATTTGGAATTACCTCATGTTTTCTAAAAACTAATCCATTTGGAAACATTCTATTCTATAACATGTAGTGGTTTGAACTTTACACTTTTATTTTTGTGAAATTCTCCATATTAAAAAAACCCTAATGGTGTGCAAACCAAACAGGAGCCAATCAGGGGAAAACCAATTATTGCTGGTGTCATCATTAGCTCTGGATTGATATTTGAAGCTGCGATCTTATAATCGGTGTCTGGCACATTACCACTTTTAGCCGTGTGGCCGCGGGAGCAGAGAATTCATGCTTCTTAATGACTTTCAAACTTTCAGCCGGCAAATGTTTTTGTAACTGTTGGGATGAAAGGTTCGATAGCATGACAGGCACTTCATTGTCTTATTCCTTTGAGAGAAATGTGATACGTGTGCAAAATTACAATGATTTCCACTTACAAATTATTTCTCAATCTAAAACACGCATCAGGACATTTCTGCTTGGAAGGCACAAAGTTATTACAATGGTCCAATTATAAGATACTAATTAAATACACCTCATTCTATATTAGACTTGAAATATTAACTTTATTTTGGATTTGCCCTACTTTTGAACACAAAGGTCAGTTTGGAGAGAAAAGTTTGGAGTGTGAATCCTGACAATCCAGTATATATTAAAGTGTTTTGGAGTGGGGAGAGGGTGGGGGGAAGGGTTTATGTTGTACCAAACATATTTTTAACCAAAACACAAAATACTACAGATGCTGGGAATCTGTAGTAAACAAAAATAATGTTTTTAACCAGTTGCAGATTGTTAAGTTGCCACGTTTCAGTCACTATTCAGGTGCCTGGCTTCAATTGAGATTTTTCAGTGGCGGCATTGAAAGTGCAAGTCACATCTCCGGCTGATGGAATGAACAATGGGATCCTATTAGTGCTTGAATGGCAGAAAGGGTCTGAGATTTTGTTTGTTGGAAGCCGTGCTGAAGGCCAGACATTCCTGGAGAAAACAACAGGGTGGAAATCCTTCACAATACCTACAATCTCAACAGAGCAGCTGAGTAGAATGTACACGTGAACTGATTAAACCTCACTGTGAAGCAATGGGAACAGCTCAGAGCACTTGCTGGAGGCAAGCAAGCTATATCCAATGGAAACCTATCTGTAGAAAAGCATACAATGGTTAATAAGGTATTCCTAAAATGTTTTTTTAATGTTAGAGGCCAGACTGGTTTTATTGGAGACTGGTTTTATTAAACATTACTGTACTTGGTCTTAATTTTGAATAAACATTTATTTTTTCATAACCATTTAGTGAGCAACCATTGGAAACAACAGCCATAAACAAAATGGTCTTACCATCTGAGACAAAGACATCATTCAGGTCCATGGGCCAAGCCCAGGTGGAGGCGGAGGAAAGTGGCCAGAGGCACAATCAAAGAAGGTCTTCAGGTGCAACCTTAAATGGGGAAAAAGGGACAAGGTGAAGGGATTGAGGCATGGAGTTCCATAGCTTTGAGGTGTAGTGGCTGAAGGCCTGACTACATATTAATATGATATACAGTAGCTGCCCACACAAAATGAGAATACTTTTGCCTCATTGTCAATTGAGAACTCACCCCAACACACACATAAAAAGCATTACTGTTCTTCTTCATGCCAGTACACAATGCATGTTTTCAGGTTCTGATGCCTGAGCTCACTCAGGGACAAAATTGATCCAAACCTACTGCTAACCATCGGTCTTTGTTTGGCCACATCAACCCACCACACTCCTGTTGAAAGTTCACTTGTATTTTGTTTCCAAAAGCTCGCCAACTGAAATATTTTACATTAAAGTTTCAGTGTAAACAACATCCGCCAACAAAATTGCTTAGATAATCAGAGGTTTGGAATTATTCCCTTTGCGTGTTATGTTTGGCATCCACATATTGCGTCAGTGGCTGGGCTCTCTCTCTCTCTCTCTCTCTCACACCTCTGAGTCAGAAGGTTGTGGGTTCAAGTTCCACATCGGGTCTTGGAATCACCTCGTGTGTGACTTTCTAACGTGGCACTCCAATGCGGCCAGCTGGGTGTGTGTTTGCGTGATATTTTGAACGGCATGCTAATCTATAAATATAAATGTAATTTAGTTGTTAATCTGGTACATATTCGAGTGGATGTGAAAGATCCTGTGGGA
>CM068750.1:543854-612942 GCA_035084275.1 Hydrolagus colliei
TGGTCTCACACGCTTGTGAACGCAAGTTCTCTAACCACTGAGACACAGGCATTGTTTTCCCTCCTATTCGTGATTGATTCACTTCACTTGAAGCACACGGTTTACTGCAATATTGCATGGCGGAGGGTGGGGGAGGGGCGTGGGTGGGGGGTGGGAGGGGTCGTTTGCTATCTTCTCATTGGAGATAACAGCTAGGTGTTGTCTTCAGTACGTTTGCGCTTAATCTATTGAATACCCACCCAACCTGTCCCACTAGTTTATTGAACCACGAGGTAAAACCTACGTGAAAACTAAAACTTCTGGTTACCCGGAGAGGTTTGCCCGACTAGAATTGTTTACTGAGGTGGTGGGGGGGGAGGGGGGTGGGGGGGGGTAGGGAGGGGTAGGCGAAGGTTCGGTCGAAGAGGAGGGGTCTTGAGACGCGCCTTGCAGTGTGAGGAGACGAGAGGAGAAGGGACGGTGATGGATGGAAATGAGGGTTTTTAATCCCAATGCCCTCCCCCCCCCAATTTGATACAGACAGAACGTTACAGAATCACTGCGGGTGAAGGGTTTGCTTGCGGAGGCACACAGTCACTACACTTTACAGTCTTTACTGTGAAGCAGTTCGAGGCATCATCCAACACCAATAAATGATTGTTCCTGGAGTCACCCCCTTCTCTCTCTCTCTCTCTCTCTCAGGGCCCATTGCTGCCATTGTCCAGCGCTCCAAAACACTACCCTGTGTGAGAAGGGACCTGAACATAAATACTTGTCGTTGTTGTTGTTGTTGTTGAGCGCAGCCTCTCTCTCTCTCTCTCTCTCCCTCTCTCTCTCTCTCCCTCTCTCTCTCTCTCTCCCTCTCTCTCTCTCTCTCTCTCTCAACCTTACCGCAAACGAGCTGAGAACCCCTTGGCCTCGCAGGTTTCCCAACGTCGCGAGACTCTTATTGCAGTCAGGAAAATAACAACTGTACAGGTACAGTATTTGCATTGTTTGTGCAAAGTTTTAGCCGGTGGGGTGGGGTGGGGTGGGGTGGGGGACGGGTCGGTGGGGGATGGGATTGGTGGTGGTGGGGGGGGGGGGGGGTTGGGGTGGGAGAGTGGGTGAACGCGCAGGCATTGCTGGGGGATGAAATCACTGGTGCACGCAGTGAAATTCATCGGGATAATGATGAGGATAATAGACGGCCTATAATTGCCTATGTGGGTCAGGGCCCTGGGAACGGAAGAGCGGATTGCGAGAGTCGCCTGAGAATAACTATTTTTCAATTAAACTGTCCTGAAGACGGGCCGTCAGCCAGCCCTAACAACAGGCACCTGTTTCCAGTTACAGCCTCTCTCTCACACATGCGCACACATCGCACAACACGGGGAGTCATCACAACAGCTGCCTGCGTTCCTCCACTGATGTGATAACAATAATCATAATAATCCCATTCAAAAAAAAAACCCCTAATAATAATAATAATGACGTCTTCACTCAATATCCACGATGGGGGGACAAAAGCAACAGCAGCAACAATAGCCACATTTGACCACTGGACAGTGGACTTCGCATCTGGAAAGATATCCGAAAGCGCCAGGGAAAGTCATGGGGGGTTTGTGGGGGAATAACTCCGTACAGTTATCTGGGAGATAGATTATCTGGACGATATCCGGCCAGAGAGAAACGCAGCAGACTCTTGGTTTGTTTTTGAACAGCAGCGTGGGAATTTAATTTATTTATTAACCATGAGAATAGTCATGATATCCATGATAATTATAATATTAATTATTATTATTATTATTATTGGTTAAATCTTCACCTGAAAAGGCACGGAGGGCCCCTACATAAACACAAGCTGTTGTGGTTGTTTGGTGTTGACAGCGGTGACCGGACTCTTTTCCGAGTCTTTATAAACAAGGAGCGAGTAAATACCCCCACCCCCCACCCCCTCCCCCCCCAATCACCCACCCACTACCCTCACCCCCAACCACCCACCCCACTCCCCCCACCCAACCCACACCCTCCACCCTTACCCCAACCACCTCACCACCACCCCCACCCCACCCACCCCCTCACCCCCTCCCCCCCAACCCACACCCACCCCTCACCCCCCCCACCCATACATGAGCTCAGTGCTCTGACTAACAACACAGTGTTGCTCCTGATTCCAGTTACAGTGAAAAAAAGAAAAGAAAGAAAGAAAGAAAGTATTCTCTGAATGAACATGTAATTCACTTGTAACATGTAGTCGCTTGGAGGACCGAGGGCTGATTGTTTGGGGGGTTAGTGGGAGGTGGGGGTGGGGGGGGGTGGGTACAGGTTGGTACAGGTGAACAATTAGTGGAGTTATGTTTGTGTTTGACTTGATGTGTGAGCTGAATGCCCCCAGTATTCACCAGCTGTCAGGCATTGGGTGCCGATCGCAAACAATAGTCTGTGCGAGTGTGAGTCGACATCTAAAAGTCACTCTGCCCCCACGTCGAGAACGCATTTTCCCGTCCGTCCGATGGGATTAATTGATGTGTGTGTGTGTGTGTGTGTGTGTGACGGAACATTTTATACCATCCATCTCTCCCGCTGTTCCATTGTGAAACTGTTCCAACCCTTTCCCTTCCAGGGGGGAGGCTGGGAGCACAAACACAGATAGAGATCGGAGCAGTTTCTGTGGTGGACAACGGCGTTGCTATAGAAATGGCAGCCTCCTGAGCTAGCGGTTCCTGAAAGCTCTGAAGGGTTGGGTTGGGTTGGGTTGGTTGGGTTGGGTTGGTGTCCTCGCAGTTGGGAAAGCTGGTTAGGCACCGACTCTCGGGGTCAGTGTGAGTGTGTGGGAATCTCTGTGTTACCCTGGGATCGACCATCGACAAATTAACAAGAAAAACACAGCAGGAAATGAACTGTGCTGATCGGTATGAGGCTGAGACGAACGCCAGCTAACGATAGCAAACTTGGTGATTACGGCGGGGTAATAAATTGTGTGCAAAAATGACCATTTATGGGGCTGGCAAATTCCACTCAGTCTCGGCCGATGAGATACTTTTGCTCCTCGATTAGAAAATCTCACACAGAGCTCCAGTAAGCGCATAAATCCAGTATTAATTTAAATGAATAATAATATAATAATAACACATTGATGAACCCTACATTTAGTACACTGTCTTCCGCATCCACAAAGCGCTTCACAGGATTTTCTGCACAGTGGAGTGACTGCGTGTGTAGGTTAGCGTTGAAGAACATTTACGCGCAACGTCCCACAAACAGTCTTGATTGAGTTGGTGCGTCTGTGCAGGTCTAATAATAATAATCATCATCATCATCCTTGCATTTGTTATTGCACCTGATATTATTACACCCGCTGGACGTCTTCAAGCGCTTCACTGAATGTGCTGTAAAGTGAAATTGACTGTGTATATATATATATTTGTTGGGCGAGTGAAACGCAGGCAGCCAATTGCTCCACAGCGGCGTTTCCCCCCCCCCCACCCCACCCCCCCACACAAACAGTGGTGGGTTGAAAATGACCAATTTAGTGTTATTGTTTTAGTAATAGGTCTATTCTATCCTGATATCTAAATGACTCTATAGTTTCCCTCTCGCCAGCCCACCAACGTATAGATCACTTTACACCCCCAATCATTGGTCCTTCAGGGTTGATGGATGTCGGAGGCTTGTGGCTGGGGTTCCAATCTCACCCGATTAACGCCTAGTCGTGGGTTAATGGGTTTTGCTTGTTTTTCAGTCCCCGTTGAGAAATCATTAAACACCCAATTCCTTCCCTCATCACCTCCCCGTCTGTTAGGAATTCTCACCAGCAAATGTTTGTTGATTTGTTGGGGGCACAGTTCCACATTCTTGGCACATTTATCTTTTTTTGCTTTGTCTGTGTGTGAGTGCGTGCGTGCGTGCGTGTGTATGCCTGGGTTGTGTGTGTGTGTATATGTGTGCAATATGTGTGTGTGCATATGTGTCTGTATGTGTTGTGCCTGTGTGTGTCTGTGCGTGCCTGTGTGTGTATATATATGTGTGCAATATGTGTGTGCGTGTGTACAGGATATGTGTGTATGTGTGCGTGTGTGCGTGCATATGTTTTTTTCCAATTATGTAAATAAAATCCTGGGCTAATCGTTGCAGCCTGGAACTTTCCTCAGCATCGGGAGTACAGCTTCCTCACCCAGAACAGGGGGGGCAAAGAGGGGAGCGGTGGGGGGGGGGGGGAGAGAACAGGGGGGGGCAGAGAGGGGGGGGGTGGGGGGGAGGAGAACAGGGGGGGCAGAGAGGGGGGGGGGCAGAGTGGGGGGGGACAACAGGATGGGGGCGTGGGGGAGGGAGGGCATGGGGGGAGGGCAGGGTTGGGGGGGGGGGCGAAGCTGGGGAAACGTGGGGAAACGGGAATGAGATTGAAGCCTGTTTTCAGATTGTGATTGAGTGCAATGAAATCCCAGAGTTTGTTGTTGGTGATGATGTCCAGGTGACACTTGTTTTTTGTGGGGGGGGGGGGGGAGCTAGGATTCTTATTATTATTATTAATATAATTTTTGTTTTTAAATGACCGGCTAAGAGATAGAGAGAGAGAGAGAGAGAGACGGAGAGAGAGAGAGAGGGAGAGAGGGAGGTTTGCCTGGATTGTCCTCTGATCCACTTACCCACACACACATTATTGGTGTCCAGTGTGTAGCCAAACCGACAGACCAGCGTCCGCGCTGGGGACAGATAGCGAGGCACGGAGGCAGGCTGGTAGCTGCTTGAAGCCAAAGTCTCTGAGTAGGTGGAGGACGGCAGAGAGTAAGTCGGATTGGAGGGTCCGTTGGCCAGGACCAGAGCCGCGGTTCTCGGCAAACACAGGTAACCCCCGTTGTGGTTGATGCAACGCATGTCCCCTTTACAGGCCTCCGAGATGGTCTCGCACTCGTTCACGTCTGCGGGGGTGGGGGGTGGGGGGGGGGTCGGGGGGTGGTGGGGTGGGGGGGGGGGGTGGGGTGGGGGGGAAATCACGTCACTCGATGTGTCATTCATTCCCTGCCCCCCCCCCCCCGGCTTTTATTATTTGATCATTAATCTTAACAATAATTAATCATTATTAATAACAATCCTGGCCTTTGAGACAACGCCTTCTCGCGACGTTTAGACGTCTCAAAACGCGTCATGGGCTACACCGCAAAGCCAACAGCGCACAAAACCCATCCCACAAACAGGCCTTGGATCGATTTATTTTTTTGGACGATCTCTACAGCACAAACCCCCCCCCCCCCCCCCACCCCCCACCACCACCCACACTGCGCCCACTCCCCTCACCCCCTCACTCTAGGCTGTACAAGCCCAGGATGCCAACGCTGGCCACCAGGCTCTGCTGGCTACAAGGTGATATGTCACTGGTGGGGTGGGGTGTTGGTGGGACTGTGATATCAACGGCAGGCGACATGGCTTTCACTGGTTACACTCCGGGTAACTGAGTCTAGACCGAGCGAATTTAGCCCCAACATCACATATAATAATAACTCCCCCAATGAGGTGGGGAGTCGTTTCCCCGGGAATCAGGTTTGGTCAATACCCCAAAGTCTTACCTTTGCACTGTCCGCTGGCGCGATCCAGTTTGTAGCCATCAGAACACTGCTGTAGATAAACACACGGCAATTAATATACCGTCCGACCGGACTGGGAGCCAGGTGCCTGCCTTCACAACATCTAGTCCATAGATTCTGTAACTCCATCGATTCTTATAATAATAATAATAATAATCCTTGCGTTTTGATATCGCGGCTTTTCACGTCCTCTAGACTGTGTCTCAAAGCGCTTCACAGAATATACTGTAAAGTGAGTGGACTGCGTATATTTGTGGGCGAAACGCGGCCCCACACACGCACAAACAGTCGTGGATTGAGAACGACCCATTTTATTCTTGTGTTTTTTTTTGATGGATTATTATCAGGGGTGCGTGTGGGCGCGCGTGTGTGCGTGTGAGCACAGTGTGTGTATATGAGTGCGTGCGGAGTAAGGAAACTTGCCCGAGGTACCTCCGTCATGTGGTTTGGTCGACGGATTGAGATTTTTTTTAAAAAAAGAAATGAATAATTACCGTAAATGAGACGCCAGAGTCACTTTCCTGAGTCTTCACAGCTCTGATCAGGGCAAACGTGAGAACCAACACAGTCACCATCCTGTAACACAACCAGCACTAACACAATCACAATCACAGCAACAACAGCAACAATAATAATAATCCTTGCATTTGATATGGCGCCTTTCACGTCTTCTAGACTGTGTGAGGTACAGAAGCGCTTCACAGGATATACCGTAAAGTGAAGTGACTGTATATATATTTGTGGGCGAAACGCGGCAGCCAATTGCGCACAGCAGCGTTCCCCCCCCCCACCCCCACACACACACACACACAGTCGTGGATTGAAATAACCAATTTTTTGGGGGGAAGAGGGATTATTATTAGGCATGTGTGTGTGTGTGTGTGTGTGTGTGTGTGTGTGTGTATGTGTGTGTGTGTGTGTGTGGAGTAAAGAAACTTGCCCAAGGTTTTACCCTGACCTGCCTGGATTCGAACACAGGTCTCTCACGTTCGTAAGGCGAGCGCTGTAACCACTGAGCTGGGAGGGATAAGGAAGGGTTTAGAGGTGAGGATGCTGGGTGGTGGGGTGGGGTGAGGGGTGAGGGGTGTGGGGGTGGAGGGTAGACAAGCACTGTAGTGACGAGCGAGAGGGTTTTGCTGTGTGTGAGGACGTTAGTGAAAACAAAAATTGACCCAACAGATACACAGCCTCAGCCCATCACCAGAGACTTCACTCTGCAAGGCCGATTATATCAACTCAATAAACCCTTCATAAGAGCGAAAAGCTTCCAGAACCTGCTCCCCAAGGACAAGGAACGTTGGACTCGTAGGTTGGAATTATTCATCATTCTGCTCCCGGGAGCCGAGTGTTAAAGTTGACGACCGTGCTCCCCTCCTAACTCTTCCCTCTTCCCTACTCCCCTCCCCACTACCTCAACCCATGTGGGTTTGCTATAGGGGAATGTGGGTTTGCTATAGGGGCTGTGGGTTTGCTATAGGGGAATGTGGGTTCGCTATAGGGGAATGTGGGTTCGCTATAGGGGCTGTGGGTTCGCTATAGGGGAATGTGGGTTTGCTATAGGGGAATGTGGGTTTGCTATAGTGGCTGTGGGTTTGCTATAGGGGAATGTGGGTTTGCTATAGGGGAATGTGGGTTTGCTATAGGGGAATGTGGGTTTGCTATAGGGGCTGTGGGTTTGCTATAGTGGCTGTGGGTTTGATGGGCCTTCTGTGAGCTCTGTTCTGGTGGAGGCTTGTTGTTGGGAGTTTGCAGAGAGCTGCGGTTGCCTGAGAGCTCGAGCCTCCTCTCTGGCAGTTGCACACATCTGCGGCCAAGGCTTTATCTCCATGTGTTGGCCGGCTCTCTGCGGCTTCCCACTTCCTCAGCTGCCGTCTCTGAGGATTGTCAGCAAACCCTGGGGTCTCTGTGGACGGGTCTCGAGCTTGCGCAGCCTGGACCAGGTGGGATTCTCAGGGAAAGGTTAACATCGGGATGATCCGGAGAATTTTTTGACATGAGACCTTGTGTGTGTGAGTGTGAGTGCGTGTGTGTGTGTGTGTTTGGCCATAGGTGCCAAGGCTATAAAAGGACATCCTTATTTGGCCAGTGATTTTGTCCTGGTGTAGAAGCTCTGTGATGTTCTTTCTCAAGTCAAATATTGTCCAGCGCATTGGGACGTCCTCCATTTATCTGTTATTTCAATAAACGTGAGTTGTGTTTTGGGCTGCGTTTCTCTCCCAATAACTCCAGCCAGTAATTTCCCCTGTTCTGTTCCCCCCCCACCCCCCCCACCTCCAACCATTCATCTTGCTGCTTCCTGGCATTATAGAGCTCTAACTCTGTGCTGTCAGTAACCAGCCGACCGGCTGTGATAGTAGTTATTGAGGTTGTTGAGTTTCTTCAGTGCCGGGAAGCTGTTTGATGTCGATGGCGATTACATGATTGAAACCTGTGTGGTGTTGGGAAGTTTATTCTCATCTGGATTTTCAATCTATTTCTCATCCCTCCCTCCCCCTCCCTCCCTCCCAACACAAAACCAAACCAAGGAGTGTGTAACTTTAATTATGTGTCACCTGCCAACGCTGTTCTCCCTGATAGTCAGGACTATGGTCAATATAAACAGATAAATTAATCTGGGGGATGAGGGCGAGGCCACAGGCAAAGGTTTGATGGCAGGTCAGGGCATAAACCTTGGGCAAGTTTCCTTACTGCAGACACACACACACACACCTCATAATAATCTGTCCCCCCCAAAAAACACACAATAATAAAAATTGGTCATTTTCAACCCACGACTGTGTGTGTGTGTGGGGTAGGGGACGCTGCTGTACGCAATCGGCTGCCGTGTTTCGCCCACAAACATATATATATATACATATATATATACATACGGTCAATCAATTCAGTTTACAGTATATTCTGTGAAGCGCTTTGAGATAATGATAAGATGTGAAAAGCCGCGATATCAAATGCCAGGATTATTATTATTATTAGTAGTAGTAGTAGTAATTACGGCATTTCTGACAACGCGGCTGTTGTTGAAGCAGTGACTGTCCACGCCTTGGGACGTCCTCCTGAACGTGAAAGTCCCTACCCAGTGTAGTGTCATTTTGTTGTTGTTTCACACAGGGTGGGGTCTCTCTCGCGGTGTGACTGGGAGTATCAGTCAGTGCCACACTGATTGCTGGTTGAGGGCAGTGAGGTGGAGAAGTCTCACCCACAAACAGAAGTGAACCGGTTTCTGTGAATGAGTTTGAACAACTCCCGATGTTCAGCAGCTCTCAGCGAGACCACAAGCAGAGCCAATGGGGGGTTTAGTTTACGACTAGTCATTTTCTCCGAACGCGTTCATGGGCAATTTAATATATATACCGTGTCTAAAAAAATGTTTTCTTAAACGTTTCCCCCAAAGCAACTAACAACAAGCAGATATAACACAGATATAAACAAACATCTAAGCAATCATTTCAAACCTTTACATCAAATATATGTGTGTGTTGGGGTGTGTGTGTGTGTGTGTGTTGGTGTGTGTGTGTGTGTTGGTGTGTGTGTGTGTGTTGGTGTGTGTGTGTGTGTGTGTGTGTTGGTGTGTGTGTATATAGATGGACGAGACTGTCCAAAGAGATAGATTTTAAGGGCAGCATTTAGACAGAGAGAGAGAGAGAGAGAGGTAAAGCGAGGGAATGAGGGAGGACAGGACTGAAGACCTCAGAACCAGTCACTGAGGAGGAGGCCATACAACAAGCCTAATAGAAGATGGGGAACAGAGAAGAGGAGAGGGTTAGGAGAAGCTGGGAGGGTTTAGAGGTGAGGATGCCGGGGTGGGGTGGTTGACCAGGACTGGAGTGAGACGGGCGTGGGGATTTTGCTGTGCGTGAGGATGTGGGTGGCAGAGTTTTGGAACGGAATTTGGAATAGAATCAAATAACATGGTCCATTGTAATCCATGCCAGAGATTAGCCAAGAACTGTGTCACTGCTGTGTTTATTGGGCTTCAGCGAAGACTGATTTAGAGTGGAGAACGCCAGAGGCAATGGGTTTATTGTGTATTGTAAAGAGCTAATCGCACAATCGTTTTTCAAACAACGTTATTAAGTGGATCTGGCCAAGCTCACTGGGTGGGTCAAAGGCACGGACAAAAGCATTCAGGAAGCCACAGATACACTGACGTCACTTATCCCATACATAATAATATTACTGAAAATAATAATAAATAATAATAATAATAATCCTTGGATCTGATAGAGTGCCTTATCACGTCATTGAGACATCGCAGAGCGCTTCACTGAATATATTGTGAAGGTACACTGACTGTATTTTGTGGGCAAAACTCTGCAGTCAATTGCGCACAGCAGTGCTCCACATACAGTCGTAAATTAAATTACCACATTTTTTTGTGGGGGTGGGGGAGGAGAGGGGGAGGTGGGGGCATTATTACCTCTGGAAAGCGATCTGCTAATGGATAATAACCAGGTTCCCAAACAGATAAACAGGAGGTGTTTGTGTGGAGTAAGGAAATAATTTTTCCCCCCGGGCTGCGAATCGAACCTGGATCCTCTTGCCTTGTGAGGGTGGGCTCGTTAGCTAACCACTGCCTCTGGACTGACCCCAAAACATACTGCCTCCGACAGAAACAAGCCACTGTGGTGGGGATGGGGGCGGAGAGCCCACCGAGATTCTCACTACAACTTTGGTGACACCTTCACATCACGTTGTAGAAACGGTGAATATTAGTAATAGGAACAATAATAATAATCAGAATAAATAATAAGCCAGGAAGAGCACACAATACTGTACGCCCAAGACTAGCTGGACTGCAGTGAGGTCCATTTGACATCAAGACTTGAAGGTCAATGCCCTGGATTGTTCTACTCTTAAACTGTTACTACTTTAACGGTTGTTCACACAATTGTAAAGGAATTATAGATTGCAACGAGATGGTTAAACAAAGTAAGGAGTCTGTAAGCAGGCGACAGGTGGTGGACATTTTCCACAGCCCATTATGTAGAGGAGCAGGGCCAGAAGATTGGAGAATGGTTATTGCCATTGCAATTTTAAATTTCACAAGCGGCTGGAGCTGTAATCCTGGAAATCCCAGATCTCTTATCCTGTCATCAAAACCGGACAAAATGTTGGAAACTCGAGCATCGTAAATGGAAGCAATTAAAACCCGAGAGGAATCAAGGGAATAATCCAAAGCCAAGACATGTTCATAAAAGGCGCGTCACCCCCCAACAAATCTGATTGAGGAATAGGAGAATTTGTGGATGGCATTAACACAGTGGATGTTTGGTCTGTCCGTAACGTCACAAGGTTGGTTTGGACGAAGAAAACCCTTTGACTTAATCCCTCCAGCAACACCCACCCTCCCGTCTCCCCATCACAACATCGAGCTGTGTCTCAGTGTCCTGGCCTCCAGCAGCCTTCCCAATAACCCTGTTCCAATTATTCACTATCCTCCTCTGGGTCAACAACAACTTCCTGGTTTCTGTCCTAGAATTTCATCTCCAAACAGCAACAACAACAACAACAACACAATTCCACTTGTGTAATTGTATACAATTATAATTGCTGTGTATAGCGCTTTCACGTCAGGAGGACGTCCCAAGGCGCTGGACAGTCTCAGCTCCTGTGACAGTTGTGACAAGTCACAACTGGCTGCCATGTTTGCCCACAAAATGCACGACAGTCAAAGCCCCCCTTTTGCCTCTTAATCGGATCGCGGAGCCCGCAAAGCTCTCTTGACTTGTCTGAGATGTATTGACAACATGATAAACATGATTATTATCATTACGATTGTTAAATCAAACGCCAGGATTGTTCTAATCACGCTGGTGCTGATGCAGTTCAAATGAGGGGGGGGGGATGTGAAAGACGCTATGAAAGACGGATGTGACAGACGCTGTGAAAGACACACAGAGACTCTATTTGTTCTCTGTCAAACTGTCTCAACAAACGGGTCGACTTTCCAAAGCTCCTCGCGATACAGGGATAACAACAATCTCGACAGAAAAAGTTTTTTTTTTACAAGAAACGCTTTCAAGATTTATTATCAGTTTGCTAACCGCTCTACCCCCCGCCTCCCCCCCCCACCGCACGCACACACACACACACACACACACACACAGTGAAACCTGCGGCTTGCCTTTTGGGAAGGGTTTTCCCCTCTGACAGAAACCTTGGCAATCTGTGGCTTTAGCTGCAATTTTTTTTGTTACAAGGAACGGCTGTGTTACCAAAGGAATGGCCTTCGCTCACAGCTCTTAATCTTTCTCTATTATCAGGACTGAAGATTTTACACAGTCAGACTAACCCACACACACAGTCGATCACTATTTCCATGGCAGCCCATCTAACACCATTTCAACACACGGATTTAATGCCTCAAGGAAGAAATAATCCGCTCCCAATTTGAAATGATTTCCACAGCTGGGTTGTTTTTTTTTGTTTAAAATAAAGTCTGATTGGGCACTCGAGGCTCAAACCTACCTGATATTTCCTTCGAGTCCTGAGATGAAGAATCACAATCCAGAGGTTGACATTTGATCGGAGAGACCTTCTCCCCACACGCACTTTCCCTGATAAAAATCTCTCAATAAAAGTTCACTTATTCCAAGAGATTTATGTCCATGAAAGAAAAAGTAGATGATGCTTTCCTATCCACACACACACACACACACACACACACACACACGCACTCGCTGGCTGGCCTTATCTCAGAGACACTGGTCTCAAAGTGGCCAGTACCTGTTTTTTCTTCAGCTCCCTCTAATTCAGCATTAAACACTGCTGGAAGAAAGAATGTTAAAAATGAACACTTCTCTCTCTCACTATGTTTTGAGATGCGGATGGTGGTGGTGGGGGCCGTGTGTTACTCACAGATGGTTTAAATTACGCAGAGACCAATTGGCTTGAGATCCCTAACAACTCGACTTGTGGATCTTGGCAGATCCCGGCTTTCATACTTCACTTTCCTGGAAAGGCTCAGAGCTTTGCAGTGTTTCAAAAAAAAAAAACTCCAAACGTCTGCCGAGTTATTGATTTTACACGTTAGTTAGCTCATGGAGACTGGAATCAGTCAGGAAAATTAAAGCCAACTCAAAAGGGTTCTTGTGAAGAAATGCCCTCCACTGCTTACTGTCAAAACTCTGCCATCTTTAAACCATCCGTGCAGAACTCTCCATGTACTCTGCAGATTGGCAGGATTTCTGCGGGTGGGGGTGTTAATGTTATCTCTATGAATTGGAACGTGTCGATGGGATGCCTCGCAAACAGATGTCGTTCACACAAACACACACCTGAACACACAAACCTCTAATTTCATTCATTTTGGGTGGACTTGGGGTTAGCTCTCTCACTAAGACTTCTGATGGTCTGAATTCACTGCTTCAAATGTTGGCCGAGTGTGAGGAGACCATTGTTATTAGGAGTGGTGTGATGGCTGTTTGAGAGTAGCACAGTTGTTGTTGTTGCTGTTGTTGTTGTCTCTCTCTCTCTCACCTGTGGGTCAGAAGGTTAGGGGTTCAAGCCTTCCAAGTTGGGTCTCCAGAGTGAAGAAACTGTCCTTCAGGTCAGACATGAAGCCATTGGTTTTAGCTGGACATTAACAAGCACACCACAATAATAATAATAATAATCCTTGCATTTAATGTAGCGGCAATCAAAGGAAAAGGGAGTTTCTTCCTGTGGCATTGGTCAAAAGTTTTTCACACAGCAAAACATTTGCGCTCAATCAAACTGTTACAACAG
The DNA here is from genome assembly GCA_035084275.1 of Hydrolagus colliei. NCBI lineage: Eukaryota > Metazoa > Chordata > Chondrichthyes > Chimaeriformes > Chimaeridae > Hydrolagus > Hydrolagus colliei. Next base: position 557,126 of record CM068750.1, read on the forward strand.
AAGGGTTTTTTGTTAACCATCCTCAATGGTTTGGCTGATATCTATTTGCTTTGCACCTATCTCAGCTGAAGGACTGCCTCTCAGACAATGAATCTCTCCCCCACACCCCCACCCCCTCCCACTCCCTCCCACCCACCATCACTACATTGGATGTGTTTCCCAGTTCCTCATTAATCTATCAGCAGCAATGAAGCTGGTCTCACCACATAATAATAAGAATATTAATCCTTGTATTTGATATCGCAGCTTTTCACATTTTATCGACTTCTCACAGAATATACTGTAAAGTAAATTAACTGTAAATATATTTGTGGGAGAGCCAATTGCACACAGCAGCGTTCCCCCCACCCCCCACACACAAACAGTCGTGGGTTGAAAATGACCAATTTTATTATTTTTGGAGGGATTATTATCAGGCGTAATGGAGTAAGGAAATTTGCCCCAAGGTTTCGCCCTGACCTGCCGGGAATCGAACTTGTAAGGGGAGACTGCTCTAACTCACTGGGCTACAGGACTCCGCGATAACAAGAGGAGATGATGGTCTGTGAGAATGTATTAGTAACTAGGTTACTAGTTTGCTCGGTGGCAGCCACTTATTTGTTTAAAATGTTCACAGTGGAAAACGTAAATGAATGTTACAAGGCACTAATCAGATCCAGTCCTTCATTGGTCTCAAGTCCGAAGTTTCGCTGGGCTGGGGGAGAAAAAAAAGGGAATTTGTAATATATATATGTATATATATATATAATAAATATATATATATACATATATACGGTATATTTAAACAGAAATTAAAGAGGAAAATATGCGTAAAGCTTTAGTTCTTATGAATATTCGATTCCGATGCTTGTGGCAGCTCTGTTGAGTTCAACCTAAATAAGCCCAGTCTGTGTTCCCGATCTCTCGTGACCAGTCTCAGTTTAGAGGCTGGTGCACAAAGCTCCTGTAGCTCAGTGGGTTAGAGTCACTCACTCACTTTACAAGCGCGAGAGACCTGAGAATCCAGGCAGGTCAGGGCGAAACCTTGGGCAAGTTTCCTTACTCCACACACACCCACCCACACACACCTAATAATAATCCCTCTCCCCCCAAAAAAAACACACAATAATAAAATTGGTGATTTCAACCCACGACTGTGTGTGGGGGACGCTGCTGTCGCAATTGGCTGCCGCGTTTCACCCACAAATATACAGTCAATTCACTTTACAGTTTATTCTGTGAAGGGATTTGAGACGTCGATAACATGTGAAAAGCCGCTATATAATAATAATAATAATAATACATCAAATGCAAGGATTATTGTTTAGTTGTGACCACTTCCATATACAGTATTGCTGCTGTCCTGTAAACATTTGGTGAACTATCACACTCAGATCACTTTCCTGATCCAGCAGATTAATAGTACATTTTAATCTTCTGATTATATTTGCTATTTTTGGCGCCGATTTTCCCTCTTTTTTATAATATGAAACACAATCTGTTGTTCATCTCCCCCAGTTGTTAATTCATTCTGGATCTGAATTCTATTCCTTTCCTCTGAACATTTACTTTCTTCCTACGCAACACGACCATATATTAGTCCTTCTCAACACAATATCCACAGAGAGGATCTGTAAACATCATCATAATAATAATAATAATAATAAGAGTCCTTGAATTTCACACAGTGCCTTATCGGGTCTTCTAGACGTCTCAAAGTGCTTCAACAACAACAAAATTACATTTATAGAGCGCCTTTCACGTTGGAGGACGTCCCAAAGCGCTGAACAGTCTCATCGAGGCTTCACACAATATAGTGCAGTGAATTGACTGTACGTTTTGTGGCAAATGGAAGACATCGCTGGATCCGATCTCCGCTTTACTCTCAGTCAGATGAACTCTGGCTTTCTGATTATCTGCCCAATTTCTCTTCCAACTTTACGAAATTCTCCTTCTGTCCCGTGGGCTTAGCTTAGCTGCAAATCTCATTTGAGGCACATTAGCGAACATTTTCTGAACGCTTTGTAGATTATATAATACATCATCCACCAATTGGCTCAGGCTCTGGTACTTTGCCAGCAAATCTAGCAGCAGAGTGAATGCGCTTTTAACGAAAAAAAACCTTTATTGACCCAGATTTGTTATCTCAACATTTGGTAAATATGTTTGAGGAGCTTCCTTTGTGACAGAACAACATTTTCTCCACATGCAGATGTACAACAAAAGCACCAGATTTAGCACCAAATTAAGTCTTTAAATGACACCCGTCCTCTGAAGCGCTGGTTGCAATTTGCAATCAAAACAGCTCATTATGAGTCATTTAATTGAATTTCAGAATTGCAACCGAATTGTTGTCACGAGGCCCAGAGGGAAATTGATCATTTAAAAAAAGCAGAAAATAAAAACATGTGATTTTGCGCCAGGAATTTCGTACGTTGAAGTTGGCACATTCACTTTAGTTTCAACCCTATCGCCTTGTGAACAGTTCAGATTAATTTTTTAAATTAATGGAAGTAACTTTAGAATGGTTCCAGAATTCCGTTGCCATCCCAAGTGCACACGGCAGCTGAAATATTCTGCTTTGGAACCTCTTTTGGCTCCAATCACTACTCCTAATGTTCATTACCATGTCCTATTTGGTCTATCCCCCACCAACAAAACATAAGTCCTAGTTGCTTTACAACCTTCTCCTTGTTTGGCTGTTCCTTCTACTCATTTATACACGAATAACCCTCTCATTTGGTGTTCTCAGTCAGTCTAGCCTTCGGGACTAGTGCATCTTAACTTAAGCGTGTGTCAATGTTACATCAAGTTGGCAATTTATCTATCCGAGGTTTGTATTTCCGCCAAGGGAAAGGTCATAATGACACAAACATTTACTATCCAGTAATTCTTTTGGACAATTTCATTAAAAAAAAAGTTGGGATACTGAAGGCCTCCAACTGAAAGGGAAGCAGAGAGAATCCCAGCAAACTCTTAAGACGAAATAATAAGTTTAAATTATAAATATACCTCTAGCATCACTCTGGAAAATTTACCGTTAACATGAAAACTCAACTCTTACCATATTCTTCAGGCTGTTCAGTTCTTCTAATCCAGCCTCCTGAGTTCCCACATAATATAGTAATAATAATAATAATAATCACATCACAGGAGAAATAAATCTACAGAGCAACTACACAACTGATAGCAAAATTCCCTGAGGTGAAAGTTGTCAATTATAAACTGAGACAGGTGTAAATACAGATATCAAATGCAAAGGTTTATTGTTGTTGTTATTATTATTATTAATACACCAGCTTGTACGTACCTGCACATTTTCATACTCGCCTTGAAATTTGGTTTGTAAAAAGACAAGTGCCAGCACAAGATATAAAGAACCACCTACTGTTATACACTGTTATCACACCTGAAGGCACCAACTTAGCTGGCTCACATCTCCTACACATCCTTCAGTATACTGTCATCTCTTCAGCTACAACTCCCCCCAGTCCCTGGAACTCTCTGGCTCAGTCCCTCCGACTTGCCCCCCCCTCTTTGCCACATTTCCAATCACACCAGAGGATTTTCCCCTCGGGACTGTGAAGCTGTGAGATGTCGACAATGTGATAAAAAAAAGTGACAATATCAAACGAAAGGATTATACAGTATTTTCAAGTGCCAGTTCAGTCCTCCCCCCTCCTCGGTTTAACTGGTTCATTACCCGATGTTGTCATTGTCCAGTATAGACGCTAAATCTTCCTATAAATAGTTGTCCTTCTCCATCCTGTTCTCAATTCCTGCTCACAAACTGACTAATTATTGCACTTTAACCAAAGATTGTTTCTGGAGATAAAACTAACTTTCACCGACCCGAATGCACTGGTTTTCAGCCCCAGGTAGGAACACTGCCGGTAATACTGACGCTTTGTGACGTCTAAAAACACAGAAAGCACAGAGGATAGTATGTAAATTAATATTTAATATTTTCATTCTTCATAGGGAAAGCAACATTGGGTCACTTCCATTCAGAACAAATCGTGCCTCTCTCTAGAACATCGGAAACACCTTAGGGCATGGCAGTATGCAATGAAACATGAACAGAACAGACTTGGGATTTCTTTCATCAAAAAAAAGTAATGGCAGTTTTGTAAGAACTTTATTACTTTTTACATAACTTGGAATTCTACATTAAAGCCTTTTAGAACACTAATAATAACAATAATCCTGGCATTTGATATCGCAGCTTTTCACATCTTATCGACGTCTCAAAGTGCTTCACAGAATATACTGTAAAGTGAATTGGCTGTACATATATATATTAGTGGGCGAAACGCGGCAGCCAATTGCACACAGCAGCGTCCCCCCACCCACACACACAAACAGTTGTGGATTGAAATGACCAATTTTATTATTGTGTTTTCTTGAGGGATTATCATTAGGCGTGTGGAGTAAACCATGTACTACTGCTGGACTTCCAATAATTTAAACACGATTAATGCACTATTTTTTCTCAACTGTTTCCTATTCAACTGCACTATCATTGCGGAATGATAAACTTGTTCTTTTAATTACCTTCTGGCGTGTGGCAAAATAGTCTTTTGACTTTAGATTTGAAGGATAAAGGTGAACAGTTTGGTAAAACTCTTTTAAAAAAAAAAATTCCTTTGCATCAAACAATGCACGGAGAAGCTAGACAATATGGTTTGAGAGTTTGCCTCCGTTAGAAAATGGCGAGAGCTGTGTAGAAACCAAATTACCATTTCAATTAAATTCTTTCCCCTCTAATAATACCATCTCTCAATTGGGAGAAGTTCAGAGAAACAAAAGTTCCACTTTCCACATTCGAGTGGAGACATTACGCATTTCAGCTCAAGCATAAACAAAGATTTGATCCAGGTCAGAGGCTCCTATAAAGCTCCTCCTCCCTTCACACCGGAGATTTAACAGATTTCCTCTTTGCGCACTTTTAATTCCTTGAGTATTTAGTATTCATTTCCAGCACTCAGTCATACCATTGTACAGCCTTGTGTCAGCTCAACTTAGAGCATGTAGCCTGTTGGGTGCCAGTCAAGTTCATCAAGTTTAATCTCTCCTGGCTGGCTACTCACCCAGTTATAATATAATATAATATAATAATATAATAAACTGGGTGTTCAGCTGCAGGCACTGAGAGAATTTTCATCTTGCAGAGTCAGTGCAGGCATTTCACTACATAGTCGTGAAGGTTGGAAACATGGGTTGCAAGTATAGCAGAATGTTAAATACATTTGGGATTTTTCTTTATATATATATATATCTACTGTATAAAGAACGAAGCCTGCCCAAAATCGTGTGAAGTTTTCTTCTTTGAGCCCAAACGACGAACTTCAGAAAACAAACACTACAGTAATACAGCACCAATTTCCATTTCCCTAACAAATCATTGGTACATTTCCTTCGCCAGACTGTTCAAACCAGTATGAAACAGCACTCTGTGGACTGTAAGGTCATGGAACTGAAGAGAAAATCTACCCGTTCCCATCGTCTTTCAGCAATCTGAGAAAAACAACTGCCTTTCAAATTGGGGCTTCACAGATATCAGGCGTTATCTAGCTTGGTACACCAGTCAGTCGTCTTCCCCCCCCCCCCCCCCACCCACCACTCTGTCCCCCCCATTTAGACATGACTCTACAGTTGTCACTTCAGCTCCTTGGGATGTCCTCCCGACGTGAAAGGCGCTCTATAAATGTAATTTGCTGTTGTTGTTGTTGTTCAGGGTGAAGCTAACAGGCGAGGAATGATTGAACAGTGGATTGTATCGCTAATGTTAAAGTTACACGTTACTTTCCAGGCCTTTCATGCAAAGTAAATACTGTGGTATAAAGTCAACAAAAGCCATAAACTCAACATACACAGATTTCATCAGACTTACAGTATGGTGGGGGGAAGGGGGTTGAACATTGAAGCGATTCTATTGCCACAAGACCTCTAGATTAATGGAAACAAAATGCTCTACATGAGAAAGCATTAAATCACCACAATAATAATCTGAAACCAACACACTTCCCCATCCCCACCCCCACCCCCCAAAACTGTAGTGACAACATACATGAACACTTGAGCATGTTTAGCAAATACCTTGTGAAATGATTTTGGGGCCTTATCCTATAACAGGATGGGTTTAGGGGCCTTAATCTCAGACCCTCGATCAGAACTAGAGACGTTTCCTTCTCTTAGCTCAGGACGTCATTCGCGTTCTCTCGACAAAGCGAACTCAAGCCCCGTCGGGCAGACGGGACCCGCCAAACAGGGATGCCAACCCACTCTGGTCACCTGTGATTTTTTCAGGGGAGATTGAAGCATGAAATTGAAAAACAAAAGCCACCAAAAACGAAGGAAAAGGTTGATCACTTGCTATTCTCGCTCACTCTCATTTGGAATGGAAAAAGACAATGACAAAAAAAATAAAAGGTGCAGAATAGAACTCACCCCCCACCCCCAGAAACATAAACTAACTGTTCCTTTCAACGGTTTAATCCTTAAAAGGGCGATTCTAGTTCCATGTAGGTGCCAAGTAAGAGTGAGACGCATTTTGAAGGGATAAGCTGTGTGTGTGTGTATGTGAAAGAATGCCTACAAAGTATACAGTAAATCTAGTGAAGCACTTTGAGACGTCCTCCTGACTTGAAGCAAGACTATAAATTAAAGCAAAGGGTTCCAAATCACGAGATATTAAATTGGCTGTCGGTGAAATGGAAGTCAGTGTCACTGTGGGTTCTGCTCTGTGCTGAGACTGGCATCGATCGGCATCTAGTCTCTGCTAACTCTTCTCAAGTTCTCCTCCGTGGCGACAATGTAGGCAAAACACATAAAAGTGTTTGTACGGTATTTGAAGAGTCAACCAAATCCTCCCAGACTGCCGACAAACGACATCCTTGAGAGAGACTGGTGTACTGTGTTGACTTCTCAACTCAAAGCCAATTCTCTAACATAAATCACGCAAGTGTTCAGCAAGCAAACTCTTAACAGCGTTGGGAGTTCAAATGTTTTTCTTTTTGACAAATCTGTTTGCGTCAGTACGTTGGGTAGGGTTACTTTCGATCGTATGGGTGAGTTCAAAACACATTTTCTCTTTTTTTGAGGGGGGAGGGGGTGGGGAGAGAACATCTAAAAGAAACTCCCGAATAATTTTATTAAGTAACTTGCCAAAGTTTGCAAATTCCAACCCCCCGCCGCCAAAAAAAATCAGATGTTTCCTAACAATGGATTTCAATGCGTCAAAGAGATGTCAATGGTTTGAGGTGGGAAGTATCGTGGCCTTAAATGTCTGCACTTTAATGTACCGGCGAATGCGATGCAAAAAGTGGAACAATTTCTACGAGAGAGCCTTGCTGAACGCGGACAGAAACCGTCCTCTCTCACTGATGCAGCGAGATTATAAATAAAAGCTCATCCCACCAACACAGCTCGCGAGGTCCGTGGGCAGCCCTCCACATTCCAGACAACGAGATAGGTTTGACCGACCGTCAAGCCCACGCCGTTCATACACACGCAAGGCAGAGCTTTCACGTCATTAAAAACCAGCATCGAATGCATTAAATAAACCCAAGGTTAATCATTCTGCAAAGCCTCATTGAAAAATTGCTATTTTTAAAAAATACATCTACAATATCTACAGGAATCGACGAGCAGCAAGACTCCCGTCTCTGATACCCAATAAGGCCGAGTGTGTTGTGGCTCACTCTAGGCCGATGTCCGCGTCCCATTATAAACCTTGGGGGCATTTTCAGAGGTAAGAAGTCAATGCTGAAGGGCTGGAGACGGGCACTGGGGCTCACGGCTGCCCAGCACAACACAGATTGGGACCAAAGTCACTGTCGACGTTGAGACGACATCACATTAGTTTCAAGCTTTCATCGCACGTCTAACAGTCCTTTATGCTGCGCCTCGAAACTAAATGTGTTTTAGCATGTAATCATCCAGCAATTTGGGGTGAGCTTGAGCTCATTGACACCACCCATATTACTTGGGGGGGGGGGTCTCAGAGTAGCAGCAGGAAAATAAGTTCAAATTAATATTGTAATCGGTTTGAATACAGTACTGACGAGTAGGATTTTTTTTAAAAAGGGATTAAATCACGACATTTGAATTTTAGCGATGAAATTCCCTCATCGCTCCCCAATCTCGGGGAAACAAGGAGTCACAGTAAAGTCATTAATAATAATAATAATCCTTGCATTTGATGTAGCGCTTTACACATCGTATCAAAGTCATGGGGGAAAGGGGTGGGGGGAGTCATGGAGGGTGTGGGTGGGAGGGAAATGAAAGCTCTTGGGAGAGAGGAGAGATAAAGAGCTTTTACTAACAAGGCAGATGTCAGATTGTACAAGGAAATGCAAACGTCACTCTTATTGAGGTAACCTCAGACACTGCAGCACTTCTGAAAGTGTTTCTGCGGAAACTCTACTCGGGGGTGGAAACACATTGAACACCGGCGTCCAGCCACTGCCCTCAAACACAACATGTCTTCATCGTGGGATTCTGAAACTAATTCACAACAGTCTGTACTGGCATCGGCAGGTAATTCAATTTAAATACCTGTCACCACAGCCACAGGTAAATACCTATCACCACAGGCACAGGTAAATGCCGGCGATCCAGTAGCTGTAAAACACCAGGCTGACACACTCAACTATTCACAGATATTTGAGAAAATGGAAAGCGCTTTTTTGCATTCCAGGACATGCCCGTGTGACCTTCCCCCTCCCTCCCTCCCTTGCTCCCCCCCCACCCCCCTAAAGATTCCTCCGTTGAGAGGCTTATCTTGTGTGTGAGAGAAGTTTGCACATCTACAATAGGTAAATGGGTGGCTTAGATGAGTCTAGATGTTGGTCGAAGGCCTCACTCGGTGTGCTGGATTAGTGAAGTCTGTAGTGTCAATTCACTTTTTAAAGTGCTGTAGTGACTTGCTTCCCAATTCCTCTATTGTTTGAGGAGGTCTTTGAGCACTGCCCCCGCGCTGGAATCAGCAGGCACTGGCAGGGGTGTGAAGCTGGGTAGAGCGTTGGAGATGGGCTTCATGAGGAGATGCGCGGACACTCCCGCGCTGGAGGCCGCCGGGTTGATCAGTGGGACGGCCGCCGAGCGCGGCGCCAGGAAAGGATTGATTTCGGGCTTTTGAAACGCTCCTGTTGCCCCTGTCAATAAAATCAACAGCGTTACGTCGCGGCAGCAATAATAATCCCCGCGCTTGACTTAAAAGAGCTTCAGCGCGTGGCCAGGAGTCCGCAAAGCGCGTTGCAGAATACACTGCGAAGCGTAAGCGACTATATCTGCGGACGAAACGCGGCAGGCGATGGCGCGCGACTGCGTCCCCCCCCCCCACAAGCAGCCGTGGACCGATGATCAGTTAAACGCCGCTGGCGTTACACCCGGGTGCGGCGGCCGCCGCTGTTTTGTCCTTTTTTTTCCCCCGGAACGTACAGACGGAGCTGGAAATGGCCTCTACGCTCCCATCTGGCCGGGCTGATTCATCAGGTTTCCCTAACAAACTTCCAGCTGAATGTACAGAAGCACGGAATTAAACGCAACGAAAAAATAAAATAATTTTTTTTGCTGGCGAACATATTGAAGTGAAGAAGGCCCAAAATGAAATGCATTGGTTCCGTGCCGTTTATGTGATACCGCACTGCAAGGCAGCAGATGGAAACAGCGCGAGTGCAATGGCTGTGAACGCTCCCCACCGTACCTGCTGCCCGACTGCCGGAGGGGCTGTTAACACCGGAGGAAGGGGCGAGCGATTTGACGTCATACACGGGCAGCTTGGGGGGAGGGAGGGAGGGACGGGACTCCGTTTCCAGAAACTTCACAAACATCTCAGAGAAGGACTGCAAGGGACAAACAACACTGAAATTAATGCAGAAATAATCCTAGGATTCAATATACGTCAACGGAGAACCTCTTCAAAAGGGCTTATAAATAATAATAATTATATATATATATATAAATAATAAAAAATAATAATCTTTGCATTTGATATTGCTTATGCTTTTATGAAGAGAAGGATAAAGAATCGGGCAATTTACCTCACAGAAAGAAGCCAACTGGTAGGACTACTACTACTAATAATAATAGTGTTTGATACAGCGCCTTATCACATCATTGAGACGTCTCAAAGCGCTTCACTGGAATATACCGTAAAGAGAATTGACTGTACAGTATTTGGGAAAAATGTGGCAGCCAATGCCTTTTTTCTACCTCCCCCCAACAATACAGGAGCTTTCTGCATTAATCCCATTCCCCAGATCTCTTCCCTTACTTTGCCATTGCCCATGGAGCCAGAATATCTGGAGAAAATAAGAATCAAAAGGCAGCACTTACGCTGTTGAAGAGTGTATTGTGGTTTGGCCTCTGGGGTGTGGTTGGGACACTCTGGGTCCCACCACCTCTCCCAGCACCAAGCCAATTCATCCATCCACTGGCAGCACGGCTATCACAGGCCAGGAGCTGTGAACAATATACACAGCACACAAGGCAGGGACTTTACACCACAAACACAACCATCTTACCCCAATACCACCTTATTACTTCACAAATCTCCATGGTCTCAAAGATGAATGCTGTCGAGTGCAGGTGACCTCTTGTGTAGGCCAGTGTGGGAGCTACTGGCTCACAGTGAGGTGAGGTGGCACAGAGAGGTGATGGCAACAGGTGACACTCAATTCTCTTTTTTGGACTGGCGTCATGGAATCTTTGAAGTGCCCTTAAAACAGGCAGATAAGATGCCACCTGCATACTGCAGCGCTCCCCGAATACTTTACTGGAATGTACACAAGTCTGACCATGGGGTGGGACACCAAAGGGCTGGGGAGTGAAGGGGGGACTTTATGGAATAAGAGATTAAGAGGAACAGAATGTGGGTCCTAGCTCTCTAGAGAATTGTGCAATAGTCCTCCCATAATCTGCGTTGCTACAATCCTGAGTGCAGCTCAAGATCTGCTTGAAATTTACCATTCTGAGGCCAGACATCAAGACTGGCATTGAGTCCAGCCAGGAATAAAGGTCTACACTCAGGCAGTTTGGAAACTGAGTGAAAAGTGACAGAATCAAGATTCTGTTCATTCTCTAACACACAAAAGACAACAGCATTCCAACTGCTCAAAGTGCAATCGAGTGACAGATACAGATCGGAGACCAAGAGGGGTCAGTTTATCACAACAATAATAAGAATAATAATCCTTGAATTTGATACGCGGCTTTTCATGTCTTCTAGACGTCTCAAAGCGCTTCGCAGAATATACTGTATATTTGTGGGTGAAACACAGCATCCAATTGCTCACAGTAGCGACCCCCACAAACAGTCGTGGATTAAAATGATCAATTTTTATTAATGTGTGTTTCTTGGGAGGGATTATTATTAGATGCGCATGTCTGTGTGTGTGTGTCTGTGTGCGGAGTAAGGAAACTTGCCCGAGGTTTCGTCCTGACCTGCCTGGATTCAAACAATGTCCGTCAGTGTGTGCAGGATGCGGACTGGAACCAGCCCATGCTCATACCTGACTGATCTCCTCCTTCGGGATCCCCAGGACACTGCCCAACAGACTCAACGCTTCGTTGCGTTTGTTCTTTGGGGTGTGGAAATAACCCACAAACAGATTCCTCATCAGGACCCTGTAAAATAAAGATAAGTTTATTTACTAACATCCAAATGGGACGGGGGAAATCCACATTCCAATCACTCGTCACCCCAATCAAGTCTCCTCACTGCAAGACAAACCTGACATCATACAGGGGGCTGCACCCACAGCGGTCGGTCACAAGTGTCAAAATGAGCAACTGATCAATTAAAAGTTTCGTTAAAAATCTAGGGAGAGAAGAGAACGGGGGCTGGCTCACTTGTCTATCTTGCCCTCGCTGTTGTTCAGCAGGTTCATCAGCTTGTTCTGAGAGTCTTCCAGCATGTCATGTTGGTCCCCAACTGCAGCAGAAACACACACACTTTATACACACACAAGCAGATTTGTTCATGTTAAAACATAATCTGGTTTCTAAGAGGAACTGACCAATTTACCTTCAGATATATATCATGTATATCATATATATGTACTATATATGTACACACGAAAGACCAAAGTACAGACTGGAAGACAGTTTTACCAAACAATATGGGAGGAGGCAGTATCCACAACACTCAAGTTATCAAAAACAATTCAAGTCATTGTATCTGTACCACCATAATACCAGCAAGATTTCCCCCCAAAATGCTCAATGGCAGGATTATGGCATCAGTGATACTAATTAAGGTAACTACTGTAGTACTAAAGTTACTTTACATGCAAAATGGACGTGCTACATAATTTAGAAACTTGTAAGTTTAAAGTTAATATGAAAAAAAGGGGGATTTTTTCTCATTCGGGGCATTGTGCAAAAAACAGGTGCTACAGGTAGTGATTATAGGCAGGAATAAAAACTAAGCCTTTCAGAGTGTAATCCACCACACTCTTAAAATCAATTAACAGACAGCTTTCAGCCCCTAACAGTTTCTCAAGGTTTTCTAAATCTCGGCTCAACTTCAGAAAGTGCCAAGGTTATTAGGAATTTCAGACAACCGTCTACAAATTAAGTCGATTTCAACCAAAGGATCCAGCTTTCCCTGAAGACCTATACAAGAGTTTGCCAACATGAAAAAACAGGCAGGTGGCTTTCGTTTCATTTCTCTGCCTCCCTCCCACTCGTTGAAAGACAGACACACTCTTCAAAAATACAGACTCCATAGATTCCAAATTCAATGCAAAAGTCAAACAGAGCAGAGAACTTGTGGCGTTAAAAGGCTTGGAAAACGACAGCTAAGATGGTGGAACGGGTTATGGTCAAACCGGAATGAGAACAGTAGAACCTGGTGGAGGAGGAGAGAGCGGATGGATGGTGCTGCTGAGAAAAAGTAAGTAGAGAAAAGACAAGACATACTTCAATTGAGCAATTTATAAAAATTGTCATTGGAAGCACCAATAAAGCACTCGGAAACCTTCTTATCTGCACAAAGTATCCAGGCACACCACACCTTAAACAGCAGGGAAAAACACAACGCAGCAGGCAGGGAATTTTTGATGATTGTGGCTGTTTTTTTTTTTAATCAGATTTTGCTGAACAGTCCGGTTACAAGGAAAAGGAATTGAAAACGATACGCCATGAACGTGAGTTCAGTGTAAGCTCCACACGCCTGTTAGTTTTGACTCTCTCACCCCTTCCTCAAACTTTTCTTTGGCTAGTCAAGTGTTTGTGTTTCAATAAATATTTTACCATTGAGTAATCAGACTTTTAAATCATAAGCCAAGTAACTGAAGCAGAAAACAGCAGAATTGTGCAGAAAACCTCACCAGCAACGAAATGTCTCAAACAGTATAAAGTCTACATTATATATTATAAAAGGATAGTGTCATTGAACAAACATGATTCAAAAGGCACATAAATAACCTAAAACGCTGATTTTTAATACCTACCTATAGGATACATTAATAATATCTCAATGTCAATAACTATGTAAAAATTGGTGATGTATGATTTAGTACTGTATAAAGTTGTTGTTATTAACCCTGAACCAGCTCAGATAAGTAAGTAATTTGCTCAAACCTAAAAACAATATTCCTCTGCAAACATCGATGATAACCCATCGGTAATAAACCATTTCTAGACAAAAAGTAGATTATTTTTTTAAATTGCCAGTTTATGACTAAAATAATTTTTTTCCAATAGCAAGAAGAAACACCGACTTTCACGGGCAATTATTCTATTTCACTCCTTAATCTTCCCTGAAACAGTGACTGTCCAGCGCCTGGGGATGTCCTCCTGACGTGAAAGGCGCTATACAAGTGTCATTTTGTTGCTGTTGTTGTCCAATGGAGAACCTGTGATAAGAGTTCACTTTGAGACGTAGAGAAATAAATCCCATGGACTTATCATGGTGGACCCTCAATACAGTACATTTGGGATAATCTAGTCTGTTCCAACACCTGAAGGCTGCCAAGCATCACTGACACTTCCACGTTACCTTTCCACGATCAAAGTCAGCTGTGAAAGTCTCAACATCCACTGGAATTGTGAAAGAGTAGCTCGGCCACGTTGCAAACCCACATCGACACACCTGCTAATGAATCCACCGCCGTGTCATCGGGCAACAGTGGTCTCCCTTCCCTTTGAATGAAGGATTCTGTGCTAAGTGGACGCAGATAAGAGTTTGGGTGGTGCAGAGATCTCCAAAGAGCTCCGAGATCCCATCCAACCCTTGCAATGTGTCTTTAAGAGGTTTAGCCCTGGGCTGAGAATGACCCTCTTAGCTAGCACGTGCACTTTTGAAAGCTGCAAAGAAAGTTTATGCCCAAAGGATTAACACACAGAACATTGTTATTCTCTTGATAAGAACATTTTTTCCTGCTGGCAGTTCTTCACTATGCGAGGGCCAAAAACAAATGCTTGCAGGATCAGCCTTTGCCGTGAGTAATCCAGATGTAGTGCTGGGCGGGAGCGTGCAGGTTAACTATCAGGCATGTTAGTCGAAGCTATTTTTGCTGCTAAGCAAACTTGCCTCGCCTCCACATCTTCACACTCAAAACCTAAAATGAAGACAACAATCCCCTAAGTCTAGTATGAAATACTGAGGTCACTGACTCTGTGCTTTGAAAAAGAGTGGAGACATACCTACAAGGTAACAACATAAGTGCCGATAAAGTATGGGACAAATATGTGGAGCTCCTGTAGCTCAGTGGATAGAGCACTCACTTACAAGTGTGAGACCTGTGTTCGAATCCAGGCAGGCCAGGGCGAAACCTTGAGCAAGTTTCCTTACTCCACACACACACACACAGGCCTAATAATAACCCTCCAAAAAAACACAATAATAAAACATTTTTTAAAAATTGGTCATTTCAATCTACGTCTGTTTGTGGGGGACGCTGCTGTGCGCAATTGGCTGCCGCGTTTCGCCCTCAAAATATACAGTCAATTCACTTTATAGTATATTCAGTGAAGTGCTTTGAGACTTCGATAAGATGTGAAAAGTCGCCATATCAAATGCCAAGGATTATTATTATTATTATTTATTAACGTATCGCATTCTATTCCTCTTGACGTCCGTTCTGTTTGTATCTAAACTCTATGCTACTCAGCACTCGGTATTTGAGACCCACACATTTTCTGCCTGTAATTCCTTCGCTGTACACAGGCGCTTTTGTTATTTTTACCCGCATAATTTATTAACCCATTGGGAGTCCCGCAGCGCTGTAGTTAGCGTGCTCGTCTCGCAAGAAAGAGGTTAGATTCCCGGGTGGGGTGAAACATTAGGCAACTCGCTTGGCTTCACACGCTCTGTTTACCTAGCAGCTAGCAGGAGCCTGGTTATTAGTGGATGGGTAGATAACTTTCTGGGAGGTAAGAATCCATCCCAAAAGAAAAGAAAATCTCTGCTGTACTGTCTATCCAATGGTTTTTAAACCTTCCCTCGGAATGAGCCCCTTGCTTCTCAGCAGTCAAGTATTTTGAACAAACACAATAGGGAGAGAAGTAAGTACTTTGTTTTGCTGTTTGGACACAGCTGTTTGGACGCAGCAGCGATACATTTAACGTAAACCACACACACCAGCATTTAAAATATCCCTGTTTGGGATGTGAAACATATGCACAAGTACACGCGATACAGGATTAAACGAAGGGTTAAATATAATTGGGAAGTCAAGCCTTCTGGACCCTTTGCAAGCAAGCAACCAAGCAAACAAAATAAAAGCGCAATCCATCAGTACACAGTTTAGAGAGACTATAAAGAAAAACTAATCCCCAAGGACAAATAAAGTATTTAAATTTGCTCCATTTTGGTGCAATAGAGACAGTTGCAGGTTCAAGTCTACCCTGAATCTGTGATGTTACTCTGAGAAGAGAAGGGAGTTTGTCTTCGTGCAATGGCCAGCAGTCCTGCAGACAAATTGGTCAACCTTACTGAACACAAAACGCTCCCACAATTGCCTAGCAAACACATCAACTACATTTGATAATTATTGTAAAGCATTTCAAGGTGTTTTGAGACACAAAGTGCTATTTAAACTACAATTCTTTACTGCCTTCTGCTGTTTTTCTTTTCTATTAACCACAGCACCATGATTGATTTGCTTCACATTGTGGTATAGTATTCCCAGGCAGGCGTGTGTAAATCATCTGTTGGGAAGTTTAGGTTCAGATTCATGTTTGGTCTTTAAAGTTAATCGGTGTCAGAGGTATTCTGGTGCTTTGAACTCACTGCTGAAACATTTTTATTCAAGACTGAAAAGGCCACGATAATAATAATCCTGGCATTTGATAATAGCGCTTTTCACATCGTATCGACGTCTCAAAGTGCTTCACGGAATATACTGTAAGTAAACTGATTGTATATTTGTGGGCGAAATACGAAACAGATACTGTATGTTTTCAAATTTTCCTTATTAAAATCACACCCCGGGATTTAAAAAGCTCAGTGAATACAACCTTTCTGCACGTAAGAACAGAAGGATTTGCTGGCGAAAGAAGTCCAAGGTCCATCTAGCTTGCCTTCCACCACCCTGACACTCGACTGGCATCTGATTGCCTCCCAAACGACATACAGATACTGTATTGCAGAACTGCCCCCCTCTAGCTCAAATGCAAATGGAACAAGTCATTACCTTGTTTCTGAAGGTCTCTGACCTGCTCCTCTTTCAGATCCAGCTGCTCAGTAAGTCTGGATGCGGAATCCAGAGCAGCGTTTGCCTCATCCAGATGTTGCTGTGACAGGAAGCGAGTGGTTATTCCAGTGCAGGAGCAAGGGGCCAAAACAGCTTTCTATACTGTAATTTCAGATTATACTGTAGCTAGAAAAAGCACAAATCACATCCAGTTCTGTACAGTAGTGAGAAGATTAATGTATTTCTACTTCAGTTACTGGTAGTGATTGATTCAAAGCGCTCTGAGACGCCGTCCTGCGTGGAGGGCGCTATATAAATCAAAGTTGTTGTTGTTGTTGTTGTTGTTGTTCTTGTTGATTCAAGTGGGTTTTGATGTTGGACAAAGTGATAGAGACCTGCTAAGCCAGTGATGTTCTTGTGTTCCAGCACAGCCCAGTTTCAGTGCTCGGTGGATCATTAACACACAAATAACAAACAAAATAAAAGTCCCACAGGTCAACTGGAGACTTGATCAAGTCTAATCTCCTAACAACCTATATCAAGAGATTTTACTGCACATTTGCACGCCTCTTCGGTTAGATAATACCACTGTAATAACCTCAAAACCACCACTTGGCGTAACTACAGTAGGCCTACACAACACTTGGAACTCGATATATAAATGTTTCATTGTTTGTGGTGAAATTTATGTGACCATTTAAAACACCTTTGCTAGGACCATACAAATATTTACAGCCACAAAAACAATATTGTGAAATATAGATATGTACAGTTTCACAATATTGTTTATTATATATATACTGTATATATATTTACACACAGGAACATTTATTGTGTAGAGTTGAGTTCCGGTAATTAGCTGTAAAAACAAAGGTTACTCTTTCTAGTTTAGTCAAACCACTAACACTGGTCAAATTCAATACCACTGTATGTCCATGTTAGTATTGTCTCACAATAACTGACATTTTTCTGGTGCACTTCCTGGATAGTGTTAACAGTGAGAGCCAGTCGGTATTGTTGAACCAATGCCTACAGGGAACTTAAGACTATGGCCAGGCTCATTGCATCTAACCCTTCAGCAGATGTACAGAATGAGAAGACGTTCAGAGGCCTTGACTGGGATGGATTCAGGCTAGGGCTGTAACAAACCCATTGAAACTTTACTGTGAAATTAATATTCCAGGTTCAGGCCTTCTCAAGTGACGAGCTCTGACCACCAGCTGACATCTACATGTCAACTGGCTCGTCTAGAAATACACAGTCACTACACTTGACAGGAAATCCCCTAGAGCTGTTGAGACACGGATGTTGTGATCAACATGAGTATCAAATGTAAAGACTATTATCAGCATTTATGAGGAAGTTTAGTACGAGGTCTAAAGATTTATTCTTTAAAGAAAAACACTCACGAGTTGAGACATTGACCGCAAGCCTCTGATCCTGACTGCACGAAGCCTTCAGTCTCACGACTGTGGCATCTCTGAATACAAGTGAAGCCACCGGTGCATGCAATAAAGGCCGACAATAATGTTCATGATTAATGACTTTGCCTCAACTGACCTCTCAAAACGTCCAGGTGGCTGAACAGAAGAGGAAAATACCCAAAGACAACACAACCACGATCGATCTCTTCTTACCTGTAGAACCACAGCCATGTCCTCCATTTTTATTGCCTTATTTTTCCACTCCGCTGTATCCTTCTGATGTTTCTCCAACTCTGTTGCATACATGGCCTTTTCCTCTGTAAAAATATACAACCATCAGATTAGCTGAAGCACATATATCGACTACACCGTGTTTAACTCTATAGTCTGAACAGGAGCGGAGTCAACGTGATTCACACTTCAATCCAATTGTCAAGACCACTTGGAGAAAATGATTTCATCAGCACTTTTATTAGAAATTCAGTCTGAACGCAGAGGACTGAAATAACACTGACAGACACTCTGTCGGGACGCGCTACCAAACATGTGTGATGGTGCCACAAACTAACACCTGACTTCAGGGCAATACATGAGCAAGTGCCTTTAGCAAACAGGTGACGCAGAGACAAATGAATGAATCTCTGGTGACCCTCATCCCTCCCAAGACAAGTAACCTGAAATGACTACTGACCAGAGCTGAGCACCTATCCAAAGCAGAGTATCTCAACAGTGCAAATACTGGAAAGAACTTTCTAAATTACTTTTTAAGTCTTTTTTTTAAAAAAAAAAGCAAAATAAATCACACAAGTCTTCGGGAGACTTAACGAGACTTAGGTCTTAGACGTAAAATCTACGTGAAGATGTGAAAAGCGCTATATCAAATTCAAGGATTATTATTATTATTGTTAAAATTAAATAATTCCTAACTAGTTAACAGCGCATCTCTGCCCCCAATCCTCAAGAGGTTCGTCAGAGCCCAGGATCTTCTCATCTTTACTTTCAATCAACTAAGGTACCAGCATTGGAGGAGAGGTTGAGAGGGATGAACTGCTTGTATCTCCACCACATCCACCAGAACACCGAGCCACTCACCCTGTTGGAACTGCTCTATCACCATCTGCAGGTTGGTCAGTGACACTGCGTACTGCTTGACTTGCTCCTGAGACGTATGCAACTGCATCAGAACCTCGTCTCTCTGGCGTGCGATGGTCTGGAGTTGCTCCTGCAATGACTCCACCTGCAGGCTGGCCTGTTGGCTACGGACAGGGAAAGAACGCCACACACACTAGCCCGGGTCTCTACCAGATCAGCATCATCATCATCATCATCATCACAATCACCAACACTGAGACGGAAAGGGAGGGGGAGGTGACCCAAGGCATGGGTTGAAGAGGAAAGTGATTTAAAGATAATAATCCTTGAATCTGATATAGCTCCTTATCAGGTCTTCTGGACTGTGTCTCAAAGCGCTTCACAGAATACACTGTAAAGTGAATTGACTGTATATATACTTGTGAGCGAAAACGCGGCAGCCAATTGCTCACAGCAGCGTCCCCCACCACACAAACAGTTGGGGGTTGACCAATTTTTATTATTGTGTTCTTTTTTTGGAGGGGGGGGGGGGGGTGGGGAGAGGGCGATTATTAAGACACCAACGGGAGGAATCGAGGCGAGGAGTTCCAGAGATTCGGGTGGTAGCGGAAGCGGCTGGTAGGTATTGCTGTGATTTTCCTACCTGGCGTTTTCCACAGCGGACGACGACGACATCAGTTTCTCCTCCAGGACGGAAACCTTCTTCCTCAGCTCGGTCTCTCGGTCCTCTGCGGCCAAGGCCTCCTTGGTGTAGGAATCCTCCATCTCCAGCAGGTGGTTCCTCAGGCGCTCCAGCTCTTGGTGCAGACGCTGCTGCTTGTCACGCGTGTGCTGTAACTGCACACCCAGGGGGGGAAAGGTTAGCCTTCACCACACGTGTGTCCTCCTGTGCGTAGGCTTGATAATCGGCCGCACCCCTCCTATCCCAACCCTTTCACTTCAATCCGTCTAATAATAACATCACGGCTTATTTGCTGAGGGACAATGCCGACTTCACTGCAGTTAGAATAACTAATAATAATAAATAATATGAAACACAAAATACTACAGATGCTGGGGAATCTGAAACAAAAACAAAAGTTGCTGGGGAAACTCAGCAGGTCAGGCAGCATCCATGGAGAGAGGAAAAACATTGCGGGTCTAGTTCTGACGAAGGGTTGTAGACCCGAAATGTTGACTCTTTTTCCTTTCTCCATGGATGCTGCCTGACCTGCGGAGATTCCCCAGCAACTTTTGTTTTTGTTTAATAATAAATAATAATAATCCTTGCATTTGATAAAGCACTTTTCCCATCTTCTAGATAACTACAAAGCACTTCACTGAATATACTGTAAAGTGATTTGACCGTATATATATTTGTGGGTGAAACATGGCAGCCAATTGCGCACAGCAGCGTTCCCCCCCACACACACACAGTCGTGGGTTGAAATGAACAATTTTATTATTGTGGTTTTATTTTTGACAGAATATTATTAGGCACGTGTGTGTGTGCGTATATGTGTGCATGTGTGTGTGGAGTAAGGAAACTTGCCCAAGGTTTCCCCCTGACCTGCCTGAATTCGAACACAGCTTGTAAGGCTAGTGCTCTAACTACTGAGCTACAGGACATATTGCTCAAATTTGGCTTGTTTAAAATGGTTTGTTAGCCAATCGGATAAAAGGTTAGCCATTGAGAGCAAGTCGATGTTGCTGAATTCATAACAAATGCTTCCATTTAATGTCAGTCACTTCTTACCTCGTTCACTAGTGCACTGGCCTCCATCTGCTTCTGTTTGAGAGCCAGCATGACTTGGTCCCTCTCATGCTGAAACATAGCCGCTTGCTCCTGCATCGATTTCACTTCGTTGAGCAACTGATTTAACTCTCCGCTTTTCCCCTTTAACGAAAGATATCCAAATAACGTTTAACCGAGATCTCTAACTACAACTAATAATGATAATCAGCATCCCTGCATCTGATATGGCGCCTCATCAGGTCTTCTAGACTGTGTCTCAAAGCGCTTCACAGAATATACTGTAAAGTGAAGTGACTGAATATATATTTTTGGGCGAAACGTGGCAGCCAATCACGCACAGCAACGTCCCCCCCAACCCACACCACAAACAGTCGTGGATTGAAAAGACCAATATATTATTGTTTTTCTTTCTTAACACATCCAAAGTAACACTAACACATAAACTAACACATCCAGTTGCCAAAATATTTTGCTTGTTCTTGTTTAAAATAAACTGTATTTTCTAAATCACAGAAGCAACTTTGTTTGCTTCTCTGAGAGAAAGAATACAACTTTCCCCACTATTAGACAGCCCAGATAAACAACCCCTCCTCTATCCATTTCCCTCTTGTAGCAAACACAGTAAAGATAGTTTTAACATCCAGCATTCCATTGCTAATATACACTGAAAGAGGAATAATAGGATCCTTTGGCATAAAATAAAAGTGAAATGGGTTTTAATAATTGAGCCCTTTCATGGAAGGCTGTTTAGTGCCTTTATTTGTTTCACGGGTCACTTAACGATGGTAATAATCCATGCATTTCATTGCCTTATTACAGAAGATATTCTGAAGTGAATTGATTATATTTATGGGCGAAACGCGCTAGCCAACTGTGCACAGCGGCGCTTCCGCAGACAGTCGTGGATTGAGTGAACAAATTTGTTTTCTTTGGATTGCTTTTTTGGAGGGACCATTACACTTAAAACAGCGTCGTCCAGGCATACATCCCCCCCCCCCCCCAGCCAAACAGCCAACCATGTTGGGACTTACTGCTTCCTTCTGCTTGAGCAGTTTCTCCAAAGCAGAGGCCTTTTCATTGACCGCGTTCGATTCGAACTCCTTCTCCTTCAGCATCATGGACAGCTCCATGTTGGTCTCCTGCAGGGCCTGGAATTCGGACTCCTTCTCGCGCGACTTGGCCACCACTTTGTCGTTGTCCTCCTGCTGCTTGCGGACTTCCAGCTCCACGATCAGAACCCTCTCCTTCAGGTTGGTGACCGCCTGCTTCAGAACTTCGTTCTCGCTGCTCCGGTTCCTCAGGCTTTCGCTCGCCAACGCGAGCTGGTCGCTCTTCGACTTGATGAGCAGGTCTTTCTCCCTGAAGGACTTCTGCAGTTCGGCCTTCTCCTTCAGCTGCTTGATCTCGAGAGCGGGATCCTCGTGCCCCCTCCTTCCCCCATCGGAGTCGGCCGCCCGAGAGCTGCACAGCTTGAGGTCGTCTTGAAGGGCCTTCACCCTGGCGTCCTTTTGCTCTAGGGCTTTGGTCAAACGTTCCATCTCTCGCCGCAACCTGGTTATCTGGTCCAACTGTCCCTCCGGCGTGGATCCTGCGGGAGCGGCCGGGGTGTTCAGGGCGTCCGCTGAGCCGGCACTCACTGCCGGTGGCTCGGGAGACGCGCCGTCCAGACGTCCGAGGATGAGTTCCTTGGTGTTGCTGAGCTGCCCGATGCTTTGCTGGACCTCCGCCAGCTCCCGACTCAGGTTTTGCAACCGTCTCTCTTTTTGCTCGTAACTCTGGATCAAGCTGTTGTAGTCGATCTGAAGCCGGGAGTTGCAGTCGCCGTCCGTGGACAAACGCCCCTGGAGATTGAGCAGCTCGTCGTGGAGGTGAGCGGACTCGTGCTGCATGTTCTGAACGGTGGTGATCACCTGCTGTTTCCACTCCTCCATCTTCTTCACCTGCTGCTTCAGTTTGTCACGTTCCTGCAAGAGCTCTTCAAACTGGTTACTGCTCACCAGGCCAGACTCGCCGCCCGAACCCATGCCAGAGGACTGCAGCACGGTCACTAGGGTTTGGCACTTCTGGGTAAGGGCGTCTATCTCGATGTCCTTCTCGCGGATGATCCTGGAGAGGTTCTGGATAGTTTCCCGCACCATGTCTTCGCTTTGGTTTTCGTAGCTGTTGACCATTTTTTGGTTGTCCTCCTGCAGCTTGAGAAGGGCGGCCTCCTTGGCGGCTATCATGTCCATCATGCGGTGATATTCAGTCTTGAGTTGGCTGTTCTCTCTCGTTTTCTCGTTCAGCACTGCCAGCACTTGTTCCCTCTCTGTGGCGTAAGCCTGCAGTTGCTGCTGCAGGTAAGAAACATCTGCACCCACCTGCGTGTAGGGCCCCCCAGTCAGCCTGGCGTGTAGTGTTTGGATCTCCAAGTCTTTCTGTTGAATGATCTGAGTCAGCTTACCCACTTGGTCTCTCGAATATGTTAACTGGTCCAGCTCTCTTGCGAGGGTCAAATTATTTTCATTCAACACTTGTATCTCCAGGTCCTTCTCCTTTATACCATTCACCAACCGGTCAATTTCCACTTTGGACAAATCGTGTTTCTCGTTTCCATTTTCCCCGTTCACCGTCTGCCCTTTGGTCTCCTCGAGAATGACCGGGACACCGGCTGGAGTCTCCGGGAGAGCTCTCTGGAAACGGCTTTGGTCGATCGATTCTTGGAGAATGCGAATTTCTTCGTCCTTTTCAGAAATGAGTTTCTCGTACGTGGAAATGATCTCCTCGTACTGGGTTTTGGCTTCGTCCCGCTCTTTCCCCTGACCTTGTATGGAACGCTGGAGCTGTAAAAGACTGAGGTTCTGTTCGTCTATAGTCTTTTTATGAACCCTTATCTCTTCCTCGAGGCTATTCCTTTTGCTATTGAGCTCGGTTATCTCTGTCTCAAGCTCTATGATTATATCCAGTGTTTTGGGCTCCGCGGTAGGCTGAGATCGGCTTTGTTGATCCCTTAGGCGTTCCATTTCTTCTTTGAGATGGTTGTTTTCCTCCTTCATTGTACTCACCTGCCCGTCTTTCTCTTCCAGGGTTTGTTTGAGCAATTCGGATTCTTTGAAAGCCTTTGCGGTCTTCTCAAGTTCCTGTTGCAACTCAAGGCTTTTCTCCTTCAGAGTCTCCACAAAGATCTCCTTCTCCTTCAAAAGCTCCGTCAGCTGCTGCTGACTTTCCAAACTGGATTTCAGCATTTCTTTGGTCTCTTCGTGGTCGGTTTCCAACTGCTCCGCGTTACGCTTCAATTCTTCGGTCTCAAAGTGCTTCTCTTGGTTCAGCTTAATCAATTGTTCGTGCTCTTTCTGCAGAGCTGTGGCATCCAGGTTTCGAGCCTTTGTCAGCTCTTTGATTGTGTGTTCATATTTTCGCGCCTCTTCCACCACCCTTTTCTCGGCTCGGTTTAATTCAGCTTCCAGTTGGTTCTTCTCCAATCTCAATGCCTCCAGTAAAGTGTGACTCTCCTTTGAGACCGTACTTCTGTCTTCCACAGCTTCCTGCAGGTGCAGTTTAACCTTGTCCAATGCTCCGATGACATTGTCCCTCTCGGTGTTGAGTTTACTCGTCTGAATCTTGATCTCGTAAAGTTCAGTTTGCAGCTCAGCGTTCAAACGACTGGATTCTGAAACCTCTTTCCTCAACTCGGAAATTTCCACCTCCTTAGCTTCCAGCAGGTGTGTGTGACTTCCTGCGGCTGGCACTTCCTGACCCTCCTGTGTTAACTCCAACTTGGCGACTGACGCCTCGGCCTCTTGTAGCTTCCTCATCAGCTCCGAGCCTTCGGCCTTCAAGTCTGAGTTGCGAGCCTGTGCTTTTTTCAGCTGCTCGGTTAGGTCTCTGATACTGTTGTCTTGCTGCCGAATGTTCATGTGTAGGTCATTGAGTGCGAAGGCGCTCTGGTTCAGCTGTGCTTTCTGAGCCTTCAGCTCCCCCGCCATGGACACCTTATCGGACTCAGCTTTGGAACACCGGCTTATTGCCGTCTGCACCTTAGACTCCAATCGTTGGATATTCTCTTCCGACTCCTGTCGTTGTGTTGCCAGCTGATTTTTCAACGTGATCAAATACTATATAGATGGGTTAAATAAAATAAGAATGTTATATTGCCATACTTACATTTCTGTTGAAATTCTACCATCAACATTTCTACACAAAGATGTGTTTTACGCACAGTAGAGTCTCAAGGGCACTTACATGTCTACTCATAAGTAGCAAAATTTGCGGTGGATCTCCGCCATGCTGATAATGGTGGTTTGCACAAAGACTTGTCAGCGGAACATTGATTTCATGACGTAGGACGTACCTGAGTAGCTTCTTGATTCTGCCCGTCCAGCTCCTCGAGCTCCATCATTAACGTGTCCTTCTGCATAGACAGTTCCAGCAGCTCACTCTCCTTCGCTGATAAATCATGCCTTAGTTCATCCACTTCTGCCTTCAACACGCTGGGCTCCTGGACACTCTGTTGAGCCAAGAGGACGTCTTCCCTTTCAATCGTCTGCTCATTTTGAGGTTCTCCCTGAATGGCATCCTAGCATTAAAGTAAATGTTAAGATTAAATGGCGACGAATCAAGCATTTTTAACTGGACGACACAGACAGGCACTGCTTATGGACCTCAGACGCCAAACGTGAGGCATAGTTGCAGCAAAGGCCACAGTTCCAAATGGGTTGAAAACACTGAAGCATTTGCGCTTTTCAAGAAAGTTACGTTGTTGGTATCAAGTCACGGCTTCCTCAACACTAACCCCTCAAAAACATGATTTACCATCTCCTTTTCTCCTGCTACCCTCCCCTTCCACTTCACGAGACGGGGGAAGAGAAACAGTTAGCGGAGACAAATTGGAAAGGATGTGAGAGATAAGACCTGAATCTTCCGACGTGAAAGGCGCTTTATAAGTGTAATTTGTTGTTGTTGTTGTTGTTGAGAGGTTTAGGTGAGAGGAGAGGAGAGGCGCTGGAGGAGTCTAGGGTATCAAAGGCAGCAGAGATTTCAAGGAGGATAAGGAGGCAGAGGCAAAAGATGGACAAAATGTCACTTGTCAACCTTGAGCAGAGCAGCTTTCTGCTGTGAGCTTGGAAGGGGCTCGTGAAGGGAGTGGGAGGAGAAGAATGAGCAAAGCTGGGAAGCAGTGACTTTTTCAAGGACCCTCGAAAGAAAAGGGAGGTTGGGGAGATGGGCAGGTACTTAGAAGGCGGGGATGGGTCCGGGGAAGTTCTTTCCAGGATGGGGGCGATGTAACTGTTTCTAGGGCAATGGGAATGGTGCCAGATGAAAGCGAGATTGATGGTGTCAGATAGTAGAGGGACGAGAGGGTGGAACTGGTAGATAAGGAAAGGGGATGTGGTCAAGGAAGCAGGTGGTGTGTCCAAAGTCCAAAGCTATATATTAATCAGAAAACAATCTAGTAAATTATTACCCTCATGTGCAATCTATTATTGAGCTTCATTAGACCAGTTTCTTATTCCTCTGGGGCTGGGATTCCCTTATACATGCACTGTAGTTGTATAACAGATAGGTCCTTAGCTTTAAACATCGATGACAGGTCACAGCTTTTATTTTTCTCTGTACAATCCACTGCTAGAGTGTAAAGAATGGCATTAACATTCCATGTAAATTTAACGTGCTCACATATGTGGATAAAGGGATGAAGGGATATGGGGATAAGACGGGGGCAGGTGTTGTTAGACCAGAAGATCAGCCATGATCTTATTGAATGGCGGGGCAGGCTGAAGGGGCTGAATGGCCTACTCCTGCTCCTAATTCTTATGTTCTTAAGTTCATATATACAGTCAACTCACTTTACAGTATGTTCTGTGAAGCGCTTTGAGGCGTCTAGAAAACTTGAAAAGGCGCTGTATCAAACGCAAGGATTATTATTATTATCATCATCATCATCAACATAGTCAAAAACCGTTTGATATTGCCTAAATAATAGGAGATACATACCTGGTTGGTACTACTGAGCCTCGCTATCTCATTCTCTGCCTCTGCAACAGTCAAACACAAGAGGAAAAGCATTACATTTGTGTAAAGTATGGAATAAAATCAAACAACCAGTCTCACAGCTTTCAGCCAATAGGCACTTCAATGTTCAAACTAGCATTTGATGTTGCGCCTTATCACATCTTTGAGACGTCTCAAGGTGCTTCACAGAACAGACCATAAAGTGGATTGACTCTATTTTGTGTGAGAAACATTCAGTGTAAGGAACACAAAGTATTCTGAGGGAATTTTATATTGAAAGATCAGTTAAGATGGCCATGCATTTAGCTTTACTTGCATTCAGTTTTATTAAAAGTACATTTGGGAAGGACTTGATTATCCAAAGCCGTCAATACTGAAGAGTGCTGCGTGAAAAGTGGATTCGGGTAAAATAGAACGAGTCTAGTGGAAACAACTAGGAAGAAAGTCTTCCCAATTTGAGTAAAATGACTAATTTCAAAAACCCCTCAACACCAATGATACAAAATTGATTGTTACGTTTGCATAGCGGGTGAATTCACAAAGAATGTTAACAGGAAAGCGCTTTCCTGTAAAGAGAACCATAAACCCAAACAATTCACTTTGCAAACAAACTGGCTCAGATGAAAGTGGCCCATTGTATCTCAGCTTCCCAACACACCAACCCTAATCTGCTCACTGCAGCATCAAGCAGCTTCCTACATACAAGTCGTGCCTCCGCCACTCTTCTGGGAAGCCTCTTCCAAGCGACTGATGTGCGAGAAATACATCCTCCCAGCTGCGTACGGATGTAGAGTCGATGGCTGCACTGATTAACGTGCTGTACCTGCCATGGCCTGCCTCAGGTGAAGCACCTCTGCTTCCAACGCCAGCTTTCCTGTGAGTTGCTCTCCCTGCTGCTCCAAGGTCATCTGCAGCCCAGACACGGACTTCTGCATCATCTCGCGTTCCACCTTCAACCTCTCGTTCTCCAGCTCAAGCTGGCTCTGCCTCTGGCTGGCGAAACTCTCCCCCTCCTCCCGCAGACCAACACGGCCTGGCTCAGACTCAGCCGCTGCCAGCTCCTCCCGCGTGTTCCCAACTTTCTTTTCCAGCTCTCCCGCAGAGAGTTCGCTCGCCTCCAATTCATCCTCTAGCCGTGCGACTGTCCTTTGCAGCTCTGACAGCTTTGAATGGTCCGGGAGTAAGGCACCTGTTCCGGCTAGAATTCAAAACATACAACTTAACGTCTCGGGGGATGACAATTCCCCTCGTCTCTGCCAAGATGCAAACACTAAGCGCCATCTTCAACATTAAATTTTTTCCATTCGTTGCCAGTCGCTGATTTGCCCCGAAGGAAAGTAGCCACAGGTGACATGCAAGGCTGGACAGCGAGTTTAACAGGGAAATCAATCCCAGGGGGAAATCACATTTGACAAGATTATCCACTCCCTTTGCGTCAGGATAAAGAGGTTAATTGTATCACCCCAACCTCTTGCACAGCCGGCACAGTTAACCAACCGTACTCCATCCTGCAGCCATTCAGGGAGTTCAAAAGTGATTAAATAAAGCAAGTTACAGATGGAGCAGGCTCTGATCGTTCCCTTACTTACACAATTCTAAACAAATCAACTGGTACGATTTTCACACAACCGCAGGGCTAGTGTCAGTAGCTGCTTTTAACGAGTTGTGTCCTGGTGTTGCAAGTCGGGTTGTGCTACTTATGGATAACTGTGTAAATAAACACCATAGGCTTTTGTGATTGTGGCCATTGAGACATTTCAGAGATGAAATTCTATTTACAAGAGCAGAGAAGCGTAGGGTGATCTCAGCATTAACGATTCAAACGTTTTTTCCATTGTTTCCCTTCACGCTGAGGTCCATTCTTCACTTTAAATTCTGCAAACAACTGGCTGAAGGCACCCAGAATGGGTGAAGCGCTTCCACACGCGTAGCTTCCCCCCTCACCTGCCCCCCTCACAGCCCACCGCAGCTTCCAATCAACAAAAGTCCCCGTCATCACACACAAGGTTCTCTCCTCACCTTGTACCTGCTGCTCCAGCTCCTCAATCCTCTCCTCGTATTCTGCCAGTTCCCCCCTGTGTCGGCGTGTGAGCTCTCCGAGTTTCTGCCGATGTGCGTCCTGCAGAGCAGACAGTTCGTGCTGATGCTCATCGATCTCCTGACTGAGCTGCTGCTTCAGCTCCTGCAATAAAAGGCAGCGTTGATGGAGCGACACCATCGGGCCTGAAACAAAGGCCCCCCGAACGCGAGCGAGGGCTCGACACATGTCCATTTTGTTGTTGTTAAAACTCCAAACGTTTTATGAGAAACAGGCAGATTTTAATCAAATTAAGATAACTAGATATCTGGATGCAGATGACGTTGTGGTAGGAACCTGAGAAACAGCAGCAATAGATGCTGACGGCATCGCGAGAGTTGGAAAGACCATGGCGGGCTCACTTGCACCAGTAAATTCACTACCAATGCCTCGCAGGCTCAATAACCCACTCCCGGTAATAAATCACATTCAAGCAAAACGCTAAATAAGAGAGTTTGGGTTGTAGCCAACAGTGTTTCTAATAAAAGTGGTGACTGATGCAGAGAGATTCCTGCTCATCTACGTCAGTTGTTTCCTACGGACGACGGGAACATCTGGAGTGAAAGATAATCTGTAAACGCACCACACTGACTGGCTCACAGGCTCATTACTGCGCTTGCTTCCGATCAAACATTACACTCACTGATTAATACGTGTAATTGAATTAACAAAGCCACATACACGTGACACGCAGATTCACCTATGGGTTTGTTAAAGATAAGTACCGATATCCAGCACTCTCAGCAAGTTAACTGTCCCATCAACTGTAACAGGAGGGAAATTATTTGGTTGAAAAACCCAAAGTTCTCACCTTGATAGTCTTTTGCAGTTTGTAGAGTTCGTCCTTGTCTGAGCCGACGGTGCTTTGACCTTTGGAGGACTGAAAACATTTCATTTTCAGGATTGCATTCCTTTATTCATTGCTTACAAAGAGATCCCTGTGGTCCAGATAGGTTTGGAACTCGGAATTTACAAAGCAGTTTTAGTGATCCAAATCTACTTATACTGAAATAAAACTCTCCCGTTCGTCCAGACCAGACCAGACAACAACAGCAATTAGACAGAGCCTCAAACCTATTGTCTAGACAAAACCTCCTCCTCCCCTCCTCTCTTTCCCCCCCCACTCCCCACTCTCTTTCCACCCAACCTGATTGCCAGTTCTCAGCTCAGCACTTTCTCACAAAGTACGATAAGAGAACAGGAACAGACCACGTTTAGCGTAGATCCAGTCGCGCAAAGTCTGAACCCAAGTCACCCACCACCACAATCATGCTGCATTGTGTCAGCCTGTGGGGAGGGGTCACACAATCGCAGGTCTGTCCTGCAAGGTTTAGATCTTTCAACGCGATGTGAATCATTGCTGATCGGGGGTCTGACAATCACTGACCTCTGCCAGCAGCCGCCAATGGGAGAGGTCAGTCTCCAGCCTGGAGACCTCGTTGGAAAGTCTGTTGATCTCTTGCTGGCACCCGATAACATCTCCAAAATCCATGGCATCCCCGTGGAAAGTGGACATGTGGGACATGTCAACGGGCAGATAGGAGGTGGAGGCGGAGGCTGGCTGGGAAGCAGCAGTCTGTAGCTTCTGCACTTGATCTCGCAAGGCATTCTGCCTGCCTTTCAGATGGCTTATCTCCACCTAAACATAAAGGAAAAAGAGAATTCAATATACACAAATTTTATAGTAATAATCCTGGCGTTTGATATCGCGGCTTTTCACATCTTATCGACGTCTCAAAGCGCTTCACAGGATATACTGTAAAGTGAATTGACTGTATATTTGTGGGCGAAACACGGCAGCCGATTGCGCACAGCAGCGACGTCGCCACAAACAGCCGTGGATTGAAATTACCAATTTTTAATTGTGTTTTTATTCGGACGGATTATTATTAGGCGTGTGTGTGTGTGGAGTAAGGAAACTTGCCCAAGGTTTCGCCCTGATGTAACCCTCTACATTACACTTATGGAACAAACCATGGATTTGAACCCAGAACGGGAGGGGAAGGGGGTGGGGGTGGGGGTGAGGGGGTGAGGGGGGGGGGGAGGGCATTGAAAAGGTTTGCGGTAATGAACAAAATCAGAAAGAACACAACACAATTCTGCCTACATCTTTCTGCTGGAGCTGGTTTCTGTACTCTGAAGACAGGTGCTTTATCTGGAGCTCTGCTGCAGCCTCCTTCTCCTCTAAATCTACGTAGAGTTTCCTCATTCGTTCATACTGAAGGGGAAGAAAGGAGAAAAATGAAAACTTTTACAAAGCAATTGTCACCTGAAATAGGGGGACTTTTCCTCCACCTATAAAACTACTATTGTATGTCAGATGCCTTTGTCAGGTGCTATGGAAACACAAATTAAACTACAGGGCAATAGTTATAATACTGTACAGCGTTTTGAACTGTCTCCTCAACTTTTGAAAGTTTCAGTCACGCAAAGCAATTTCACTGTAAAGTGTGTGCACACTAACCTCAGACTTTTGTGCGGTGTAAGCAGCTTCAACCTCCCTCAGTCTGGAGTTAGACACGTGCAGTTCACTGGTAGCATCTGGAATTAAACCAGGGAGGAGTGGAACCATGAGATTATTCTGTTTTCGTCAAACAATCCTAACAAGTGGGATTATAGTCAGTCAGGAACCCGCAAACGCAGGCCTGACTGATGTGAGCAGGTTTCCTCTGAAGCGTCTTAGTTCCAAAGGTTAGTTTACTGGAACATTGTCACCAAAAAGTACCAAACACGGATGACCGCTTACAATAACAAACAACAACAAAATTACCTTTGTAGAGGGCCTTTCACGTCGGGAGGACGTCCCAAGAGTGCGAGGTACAGCTTCGCCGTACAACACACACTGTGATTGGAGATATTTACAACGGAACAGATAGAAGCATCTTGTCTGCCCATTTGATCATCTGTAACTATTGCACATCAGTGCCTTGGGATGTCCTCCTGACGTGAAAGGCGCTCTATAAATGTAATTTTGTTGTTGTTGTTGATCCTGGGAGTCTTGAGAAACGCCAAAGAGCGGTTAGGAACCGCATTTAATGGGGCCAAAATAATTTAAGGGAATTTCATCTCTATCTCTAACTCCCTTTCAAAGGTGACAGAAATGATTCACAGCCATCAAATACATGACCTCATCCGCGGAGGTGAGCTGCCAGCATTACAGCTCACGTGGAAGACAAGTCACAAGCTACAGTACTTGCATCACTTTGAAACTTTCCGCACTCGTAACTTCAATTATCTTAGGTTATCTGAGTACTGTACTGTATTGCTATAAGTTTACATTCTCCACATCTAGTTCAACGTGGGATAATAACAATAATAAAAAATAGCAGAAAATGTTTGTTTCAAAGACAAATTGGATAGATGTCTGCGAGAAAATCATATCTCGGGTTAGAGTTCATAGTTTAGGACATAAAATGTCAAGCGACTGCCAGGATGGTGGATTTCAAAATCCCCTACACAAGTTCACCAGATACAGACTTGACTGTACGCTGCCTGGGACATGTACTGAACATTTGCAACCCACATTGGGAGCGCTCGGAATCCAAACACCTTGAGAACAGCAGACACCGACATCAACCACAACTCACATTTGTATTTATATAGCACCCTTCACCGGGGGGGGGGGGGGGGGGGAGGGGAGGGCAGTGCGGGGGGGGGGGGGTTCTGATCAACAGATCAGCAAGTCCTTTCAGTAACAAACCTGTGAATTCCAACAGCTACAGAAAACACCATCAGGAAGTCAGACAACACATTTTTTCTTGAAAGACAGACAGTGGGAATATAAATTTACCTAGAAGGTCAAGGGATTGTTGGCATGCAGTTTTCATCATGCACCATTGATTTCTGCACCTATCTATATGGTAATGTGAAGTGAGAGAAATCATATTGCCCTCCTTTGCTCAAAAACAATTAAGATGAATAGGAATGGAACACAGCTACTCAACTTTTCAATGATTCTCCCTCAATCACATCTCACTGTTGACACAGTACGCAAGATGCAGAGACACTTCCACTTTGCTTTCAACACCTTTGATTCTGATCTTCAATGATTTGTTTTGAACCATTAGGTTAAGCAGGAAAACTCAAGGCTGGTACTTTCAGTCCCGTAACCTTGTCGACTGCAGATGTGCAGAACTGCACCTCAATATTATTGTATTATTGTAGCTATAGAGCACAATAATAACACAGCTCAGCAGTGAACCTCACGTCCAGTTGTAGTTTTCAGCAGAGGCTCTAACTCGGGAACATTTGATAATAAAAATAATCTTTCATTTCACATCTTATCAACGTCGCAAAGCACTTCACAGAATACACTGTGAAGTGAATTGACAGGACACGTATGTGGGAGAGCGAAACACGGCAGCCAATTGCGCACAGCAGCGTCCCCCACACAAACAGTCGTGGATTGAAATGACCAATTTTATTATTGTGGGTTTTTTGGACTGATTATTATTAGGCGCGTGTGTGTGTGTGTGTGGAGTAAGTAAACTTGCCCAACGTTTTGCTCTTATCTGCCTGGATTGATTCGAACACAGGTCTCACGTTTGTAAGGCGAGTGAGTGAGTGAATGAATGCTCTAATCCACTGAGCTACAAGAGCTCCACGATATTTGTCACAAGATCACCACCACAGGAAAGCTCTGTAACTTACTCACACTGAGACGCAAAGCTGGAAATGACAAGGTCTACGGTTTACACGAGTGGCAACATGTACTGTATACTGAAAGGCACAAGCTACAGTACTGTACATCCAACCACAAACACGAAAATAAGTCCCCTTCCCCAACAGATAACTAAAATCGGTGAAAGGTCAAGGTTCTACTATAGAACTGTACAACTGTGGCCTAACAGATTTTAAACGGAGCAAAAATAAACACAGTGGCCTTGATTCAAAACAAATGGTAATGCCGTGATAAGAGAGAGATGCCAAGCTTGGTAAGACTATCAGAATAGTCTCCGCACACTTTGCAGTAAATCCTGGAAGTGAAAGGAAGGCGCCACATCAAAACATTACGATTGTTATTACTGTGCTACTATTAGTAAAGTTTGAGCTACTTCACGGCACACAAGCCAGGACTGCACCAACTGTATTTTATTATGTGTTACAGCGGTAAATAGCCGCAAGCTACTTATTACAGAAGTCATCACAGCTTCTGCCAAGAGCAAGTGCTTTTTTCGACAAAGCTACAGTTACGTGGGACATCTATTTTACAGTCTTTTTTTTATATAAGAAAAGAAACACTGTACTGTACTATCTGACCTCAAGTAAACATAGCAAAAGCCAGTGTTCCTTTCACAGCTCTTACAATCCCTTTGCATCCTTGACATTAATTTCTGTGTTCCCATTGGGTTACTACTTATGCAAACAGCATGAAATTAGGCGTAGAAATCGATTATATCACAGGCTGCGCTGTGATCCTGACCTACAGTGACATTAACAACATGCTGATGCTCAAATTGAACTGCAGTCAACACGGATAAAGCATGAAATTACGAGCAGTAAATTTGTCAATTTTCCTGCTTAACCTAATAACAACAACAACTTTATATAGCGCCCTCCACGCCAGATGGCGCCTCAGAGCGCTTCACAATAGCGGATCCCGGGACTGAGCCAGGGGCAGGGGTAGAAAGGTGACCGAAGGCACGGTCGAAGAGAAAGTTCTTTAGCTGTGAAATTTTACATTTCTGTATGAATTCTTTTTGCAGAAGTACGCAAATTCAAATGTTGTGACATCAGGTCCCAGTGTGGCAACCTGAAGTGAAAACCTGTCCGCAGGGTTGACCGTTATCCTAAGTAACTTTGTCTAAGAGAATGTGGCCGTGAATGCAGGACCGAACAGCGACAACAAAATTACACTGACAGAGCGCTTTCACGTCAGGAGGGCGCCTTGGGACGTCCTCCCGACGTGAAAGGCGCTATATAAATGTAAATTGTTGTTGTTGTTGTTGTTGTCCCAAGGCGCCGAAGATGAAGAGATTAACTGTTTATGGTCTACACATGTACACAATTATGTGTAGCACAATAACAGCCCCGCCAGAAATCAGAGGAGATTCTGTTTTCGCAGTACTTTGGTTCGCTTCCCATTTTAACCGGATAATAATAACCCCACCGAAAAAAAAATAATGAATCGGGTCATTTTCAACCCACGAGTGTGTACTTTTAAGTGAATTGACTGTACGTATATATTTGTGGGCGAAACGCGGCAGCCAATTGCGCGCAGCAGTGTCTCACCCCACCCCACCCCCACCCCACCCCACACACACACACACACACACACAAACAGTCGTGGGTTGAAAATGACCACATTTTTATCATTGTGGGGGTTCGTCTTGGTCAGATTATTATCAGGCGTGAGGTGTCTGTGTGTGCGTGCGTGCGCGTGTGTGTGCGTGTGTGGAGTTAAGGAAACTTGCCCCAGGTTTCGCCCTGACCTGGACCTGCCTTGGATTCGAACCCAGGTCTCTCGCGCTCGCTTGTTAAGGCGAGCGAGCGAGTGAACGCTCTGACCCACCGAGCTGCGGGGCCACACAGTAACAGTATATCATTATATTATATCATTATTGTTAGTGTGTACAGCTGATTACCTGTCACCTCCTCGGTGCCTTCGGCCAGGATGTCCTTGGTGAAGCTGGACAGCTGCCCGGTGAAGGTAGACAGGCTGCCCCCAACCTGACCCAGGGACTGACCCAGGCCAGAGCTGATACCCCCAAACCAGGAGGTCATGGCGATGGTCTGGGGGGGGGGGGGGGAGACTATAACACACACACACAAACTAGCCCTCACTCACTCACTTACTCTGGTCACTACTCTCCTCACTGACTTACTCCCTCCCTCCCTCACTCTCCCTCTCTCTCTCCTCCCTCCCTCACTCTCTCTCTCCTCACTCTCTTCCTCCTCACACCTCCCCTCCCTCCTTCACTCTCTCTCCTCACTCTCTTCCTCCTCACACCTCCCCTCCCTCCTTCACTCTCTCTCCCTCTCTCCCTCCCTCACTCTCTCTCCTCACTCCCTCACTCTCTTCCTCCTCACACCTCCCCTCCCTCCTTCACTCTCTCTCTCTCCCTCCCTCTCTCTCCTCACTCCCTCACTCTCTTCCTCCTCACACCTCCCCCCTCCCTCCTTCACTCTCTCTCCCTCCCTCCCTCCCTCACTCTCTCTCCTCACTCCCTCACTCTCTTCCTCCTCACACCTCCCCTCCCTCCTTCACTCTCTCTCCCTCCCCTCTCACTCTCTCTCCTCACTCCCTCACTCTCTTCCTCCTCACACCTCCCCTCCCTCCTTCACTCTCTCTCCCTCCCTCTCACTCTCTCTCTCCCCCTCACTCACTCCCAGTCACTGTCTCTCTCCCTCCCTCTCTCCCCCTCACTCACTCCCAGTCACTCTCTCTCTCCCTCCCTCTCTCCCTCCCAGTCACTCCCTCTCTCCCCCTCACTGCCTCCCTGTCTCTCCCTCCCCCTCTCCCTCCTTCCCTCCTCACACCGCGGAGGAAGGTCGGTGAGGGGTGAGAGAGGTGTCTATGTGTGTGTGTGTGTCACTCAGACCGACAAGGCCTCATCTCCCCCACATTCCCAGGCGGGGGGGCGGGGGGGGGGGGGAGTGAATCACCGAGGCTTCCTACTGTCAGGGGGTGTGGGGGGGGGGGGGTTACTGTGTCTGTGTGTCTGTCCGGGCCGCCGCCGCTCAGGCAAGGCCTACTCTCCCTCCTCCTCCTCCTCCTCGTCGTGGTTGCCACCTCAACGGCCGC
Organism: Hydrolagus colliei; assembly: GCA_035084275.1. Taxonomy (NCBI): domain Eukaryota; kingdom Metazoa; phylum Chordata; class Chondrichthyes; order Chimaeriformes; family Chimaeridae; genus Hydrolagus; species Hydrolagus colliei. The sequence continues at coordinate 593,814 of CM068750.1, forward strand.
CATCTTGTCGGCGTCTCCAGCCTGACGTGGCGGGAGGGGAGGAGGAGGAGATATAGCCCAAAAGTAGCCCAAAATGGCAGTCTGTGTAAGGGGGGGAGAGCGGGAGGGGGGGGAGGAGATATAGCCCAAATGTAGCCCCCCCCCCCCCCAACCTGGCTGTGTGTGTGCGTGTGGGAGGGAGGAGATATAGCCCAAAAGTAGCCCAAAATGGCAGTCTGTGTAAGGGGGGAGAGCGGGAGGGGGGGGAGGAGATATAGCCCAAATGTAGCCCCCCCCCCCCAACCTGGCAGTCTGTGTGTGTGGGAGGGAGGAGATATAGCCCAAAAGTAGCCCCCACCTGGTAGAGTCTGTGTGGGAGGGCGGGGGGGGGGAGGAGATTTAGCCCAAAGTAGCCCAACATTCACAGGGCAAGGGAATGTGAGTGTAAAGGGTGGAGATGTAGCTTAAAGTAGCCCAACTTTCACATACAGCGCAGTATATACGTACAGTAGATAGACACTCTCTGAATGTTGGGCTACTTTGGGCTATATCTGAGAGATGTAGCCCAGAGTCAACAGACAAGTAGCCCAAAACAACAACAACAACAACAAAATTACATTAGTACTTTCATGTCTGGAGGACGTCCCAAGGCACTGGACAATAGCCCAATTTCGAGAGGGAGGGAGAGATGGAGCTCAGTCACCCCCGAAAACACTAGCCCCGAAAGTAGCCCCGTTAGCCTCCTAATCAGACATCTCAAACGCAAGGATTATTAATTAACGCGTTGGTTTGTTCTGTTATAAGTGGTGTTCGGCGACGGGTAACACAGCGAAGTGTTTAGCATCGCCTACTTGCCTTTCCCTTTAATAAACCTCAAAACAGCGGCATTCATGAATTACAATAAATAACTCGAGATAATAGATTCAGCCTGCGGAGTGAGCGCTCCTACAGTGACACAGTCACTGCGCGGTTTAGTAAACCGTAAAGCACTTTGAGACGTGGCGAGGTTATTAAATGCTACAATTGACGCAGGAATTTTTTTTTAAATAAAAAATTATTTGAATTTTTATTCCCGGTGCGAACACTGAAGAGACTTGTCTTTATTCCTGACGGAACATATCGCATGTTCATTTTATTCTTGCTGACGTGCGCCTCCAGACTGGGTTACGTTAAAGGATTTAGTTTCACATACAGGAAGCCCGTCCAAAAAAAAAAGTGCGGCATAAATATTCAGGTCACTCACAACCCGGAGGGCTCAGCACACTACAAAGAACAATCTGAATCCACTTTTCTCAGTTAGAAACACATAGAAATATAGCACTCTAATCTAGGTTGACCCACAAATATATATGTACAGTCAATTCACTCTACAGTCGATTCTGTGAAGTGCTTTGAGACATCAATAAGATGTGAAAAGCCGCTATATCAAATACAAGGATTATTATTATTATTATTATGAGCGTTCCAACTATATAATGTTTAAATTTAAAAAACAGACTTTTTTTTACTGGTATTTACTGCGTTATTAAAAAAATATTATCTTCCCTTTTCCCTACCTGCTCCCCTCCCCCAACCACCTCCCAATTCCCCCAACCCCCTCAGTGGCTCAGCAAGTTGATTTTGAAGGTGGGCTTAAATTCCTCGCTTGGTGTAATACAAGCTGATCAACCAACACTTAGGAAAGCTGTGTTTGCCCTCAGCGCCTGAGGAGGAGAAATATCAGCCATGGGTCTGCTCTGCGTACCCAGTATTGCCCTTCAGGGTCAAACACCCTGCCAGTGCTTACTGTCAAGGTTCACACTTAATTAAATGCAAGGATTATTATTATTATGATTATTATGATTATTATTATTATTATTGTTAAACAACCACTAGGGTGAGAGAAAGGCGAGAGACCGTGGACCCTAACCCAATTTTGAGGGGAAAAAAAGCGAAGACTTCGGAGAACCTCGCAAACGAAAGGATCCTGGGTTCAATTCGTGGCATGGCATGATATCAGCCAAGGTTCCCTAGTCCACACGCCCTGTTTATTTACCCACCTGTGGGTACAAACCTGGTTGTTGGTCGATTAGCGGATTGATTTTCCTTCAAAAACATAATAATAATGTGTTTACTTAATCCGCGGCTGTGTGTGTGTGTGTGTGTGGGGTGGGGGGACGACGCTGCTGTGCGCAATTGGCTGCCACGTTTGGCCCACAAACATATACAGTCAATCCACTTTACAGTAATATTCTGTGTGAAGCGGCTTGAGACACAGTCTAGAAGACGTGAAAAGCCGCTGTATCAAAACACAAGGATTATTATTATTAATAATATTATTATTAATATTATTATTATTGTTATTATTATGCCTAGAAACCTTAGCTTGGTTTGTCTTAAGCACAGTGTGGGTTTCCACATGTCAGACAAGCGACTTCTTTCCCACCCACACCCCCGGCAAAATACAGTAAATAGTTAGTTAATAATAGCCGTGGAACTATAGCTACTGGGGCTGGCACCTGATCCTCCCGACTCTAGTCCACAGCACACCTCTGCCCTCAGCAAAGCAGGGGAGCTAAGGAGATTCACTAGCTGCTTCTAATGCAGAAACTGTAATACCAGAGAGAAGAGAGAGACAGAGAGAGAAGAGAGACAGAGAGATAGAGAGAGTCACAGAGAGAAGTGTTTTGGCACCCAGAGGCTGAGAGGCCTGAGAGTGTCCGTGTGATGTTATGTAAATTAATGATCCGTGTATAAAAAACCCCCCAGCAATAAACAGCTGCCACTTGTCAACTCGCAGAGCTGCTCGTGTGTGAGCCCACCTCAGGGGGGTTAGGTTCACACCGGGATCAGCTCAGAACCAAGACAGCAAAGAGTGTCAGCTGTTGGTTTGCTGTGGTTGCTAGTTCTCCCTCGCAAACATATTTCTTCTCGTTCGTGTGGGATTACCGGCACATTACAAACCCACGTTTATAATAATAATAATAACAACAACAACACCGGAAATAACAATAATAACCCTGGCATTTGATACAGCGGCTTTTTCCACGTCTTCTAGACTGTGTCTCAAAGCGCTTCACACAGAATATACTGTCAAGTGAATTGATTCCAGAAGACGTGAAAGACGCTATTAGCAAATGCAAGGATTTTTATTATTATTATTTTTTACCCAATTCAGTGGTAAAGTCTGAGGTGTTAGGTTGGCAAGAGCCAAGGCAGAGGGTGGGGTTTGGCGGTAAAACTAAAACTGCATAGTTTACCACACTGAGATCACTGTCCCACAAGCTTTCAACAACAACAACAACAACAACAACAACAAATGACATTTATAGAGCGCCTTTCACTTTGGGAGGACGTCCTCAAGGCTTTCCTGTTAGCCTCTCCAGCTAAGACCACCCTCGCAGTCAGGAGAAGCTTCAGTGATATGGGATGTGTAATGACCACTGGAGCAGGCTTAGAGGACAATAGCTTCCTCTCCTGGAGATTGCTTCTATGCGTACTTAGGGTTTTGCCTTTTCTGGGTTACCATGGAACCTTTGCTGTTTGAGTTGTGTCTTGATTTCCTGTTTGCTCCGAAGTCCAATGCCCTCCAATACAATACAATAAAAAATGGACTGGTGTCACTGAGGCTATGGCTCGCTCGACTGTGCCAGCGCCCTGTTTGTCAGCCTCCCCAAAGTCTCCCTCCACAGGCTGTAGATCATTCAGACCCTCCCATCTCCCCCATTCTCGCCTGCCTCCACTGGCTCCCCATCACACAGAGGATTCAATTGAAGATCCTGGTCCGCAACCTCAAAGCTCTCCAGGCCTCGCCCTGCCCCTTGCCTTCTCCCCCACCCACCCACACCTACCACTCCCCCACCTGTGCGACCTCCTACACCCCTAACAACCCGTCCATTCCCTCCGCTCAGTGGTCTCCGGGCTGCTCCATGTCCCTCCAACCCCAACTCAGGTTGAAACACTGACTGTCCAACGCCTTGGGTTGTCCTCCTGACATGAAAGGCTCTATACAGATGTTGTTGTTGTTGTTGTTGTGGACAGGGGTGTGTGTTGTTTTGCTACAGTGGTATATTCCTTTGTCTCCCAGAAGGCGGCGCTAATGTAAAACACACACATGAGCCCAAACATGGTTTATTTAAATGGTGGCTGGAGTTAGCCTTGATTTAGCCAAACCCTCTGATTTTATTTTAAATCCTCAGGCACCCTGCCTCCATTATGTCACTTTTTATCCCAGTAGAAAGGAACTCTGCAACAAAAAGGGTCTTTTGCCATCATTTGTGCAGCTCCTGGAGCTCAGCGGTTAGAGCCCTCGCCTTACAAGCCTGAGACCTGTGTTCAAATCCAGGCAGATCAGGGCCAAACCTTGGGCATGGTTCCCTTATTCCACACACACACACACACACACACACACATACCACACGCGTGCCTAATAATAATCTCTCCCAAAAAAACCTATAAGAAAAAATTGGTCATATAAATCCACGACTGTGTGTGTGTGTGGGGGGGACGGGGGGGGGGGGGGGGGGGGGGCGGGTGAACGCTGCTGTGCGCAATTGGCTGCCGCGTTTCGCCCACAAATATATTATATACAGTCACTTCACTTTACAGTATATTCTGTGAAGCGCTTTGAGACACAGTCTAGAAGATGTGAAAAGCGCTGTATCAAATGGCAGGATTAGTATTATTATTATTGTGATGGGGGACAGTCCAGGCTGAGGGATGCACGGCATTTAGAGACTCCCCCCCACACCCCAACCCCCCCCCCCCCCACCACCCAGTTGTGACGCAGGCCAGGTATCAAACACGACAATGAAAGGCCCTGATTAGTTTCAACAAATCCCGGCCGCACTTCCATGTAATGGGTGGATTATTTTCGGTCAATTTCAGAATCGCTCTGATCTTCAACAGGCAGAACAAGCATTCAGGTGTTAATAATTCAGGTCTTTGCTTTCCACACCCCCCCCCCCCCCTCCCCATCAGTCCTGCGGAGACTGACTGACTGACTGACTGTGTGACTGACTGAGATGGGAGTCTACATTAGGATCTAAGGGTAGGCCTCATGGTTTCATAAACCATAGGCAGCTCTGATGCCCGGCACTCATGGAGACAGATAGACGCCCATAGCGTCACATGATAGAGAGGCACAGAGAGATCACAGCACAGAGAACAGGGGGAGGCAGTTTAGCCAGTCGTGTGCGAGTTGGTAATTATTATTGATAATAATAATCTTGTCACTCAATTCCACGGCTGTTTGTGTTGGGACAATTGCCCTACACCAGTGGCTGCCTCCTTTTTGCCCACGAAATGTACAGTCGCTACACTTTCACAGTGCATCCCCTGAAGCGCTTTGAGACATCCCAGTGACGTGATAAGGGGCCTCTGTGTGAAAAGCAAGGATTATTATTATTATTGTTATTTGGAAATTGATTTTTTTAAAAGAAAATCGTAAACCTGAAGTAGATTTGTTTTTGATGAACGGATGAGCAAAAGGTTAATGTCAATAATGAACTCTGAAAGGCATTGACAAGGAGCGTCCCCATGACCCATAGCGTCTGGAAAGTGACCATTCAAAGTCCTAACACAATATCCTTCTAATCCACTGGTGCGCTCCCTCTTTCATTGCCAGTGTTTCCCAATACAATGGGGGGATGTCAGGGTGAAGAAAGGATGTGTAATGTAATAGGTGATCCTTCCCTCTCCACTGGCCTTCAACCTCTGGTTCTCTCTCTCTCTCTCTCTTCTTCTGTTCCAACCATTCTTTGTCTCTGGTTCATCCAATACTCCCATCAACGTTCCTCTCTCATCGTTCCCAAGCTCCAAATAATAATAATAATAAAAATAAATGTTACAACTAATAATAATACTCCTTGCATTTGACACGGCGTCTTATCACGACTGCGAGGCTGTGTCTCAAAGCTCTTCGCTGGATACACTGCAAAGTGAATTGACTGTACATAGTGTATTTGTGGCTGAATGCCTGCGTCTTCCCGCCCCCCAACTACACAAACAAGCCATGGATTGAAGTGGCCAATGACCAAACCTTTTTTCTCCCCCAAGGGATTAGACTATTCCAGGAAAGTGATCCGCCAATCGACTAACAACCCAACTAGTAATAGAGACTCAATAATTCTGTTATATTATTATTATAAGATAACCCGTAGTCTGTCCTGGTGGGTCCAGAATTGCGATACCATGGTATTAGATCTTCCTCTTTGATTGCACCTCTGATCACCTCGTCTCTCTCTCTCTCTCTCTCTCCCTCTCTCTCTCTCTCTCTCTCTCTCCCCCCCCCCCAGGCTCGGAGTCAGGGTCTGTCACTGCTAACCCCCCCCTGAGACGCTGCTCCTGTGTGAAGGGCGTTATACAAACCCACGTTGTTGTTGCTGAAACATTGCTCCCCGCACTGTCTCCAACTCCCTCTTTGAAAAAAGGGTTCACATTGTCACAAACTTACCCCTGGCCTCACCTCCAGCCTCCCTCCATCCATTAAGCTCATAAACCTTTAAATATCTCACATTACCTTGTTTGTTTGTTTGTTTTTCTCTCTCTCTCCCATTCTTTGCAGCCGTGAGAGACACACTGTAATAGGGGCCTCACTCAGCCTCACACCTGGGTGGGTGGGTGTCTCAATTAAATATTAGACCAAAACAGGCCGGACGCAAGTTAAGAGTCGGGTCGGTTGAGACAGGCTGCTGGCGGGAACCAATGCACAGTACAAAGGGTTTTCAGAACACAAGGTTTGGACAATGAATACTGTATACTGCTCAACAAAGCATTCGCTCCAACCATCTAACTGTGGGATTTGCATGTGTAATAATAATGATAATAATAATAATGATCCTTGCGTTTGACATAAGTGGCTTTTCACATCTTATCGACCGTGTCTCAAAGCGTTTCATACAGAACGCACTGTAAAGTGAATTAACTGTATTTGTGGGAGAGCGAAACGCGGCAGCCAATTGCGCACAACAGCGTTTTCCCCCCCCCCCCCACCCCACACACACACACACAGTCGTGGCTGGATTGAAATGACCAAATTTTTATTATTGTGGTTTTTTTTTGAGGGATTATTATTATTATTATTATGTGTGTGTGTGTGGTGGGGGGAAGTAAGGAATCTTGCCCAAGGTTTTGCCCTGACCTGAATCCTGCCTGGATTCGAGAAACAAGGGTCTCACCACCCAGACCTACAGGAGTTTTTTTTTATTGAGTACAGTAGTGGAGAGTGTGGGTACACAGAGGGTTAAAGGCAGTTACAGTACAGAGCTAAAAGGGTAATTGTTAATATTAATCATTTCTCCCTTCACCCACACACGTGATAAAGCCATCACACAGTGGGGGAGAGTGTAGCCCAACCCAATATAGCAGCTTTGCTCTTGAGTTCTGCACACATCTCTCTCTCTCTCTCTCTCTCCCTCCTCTTCCTCCCTCCCTCCCTTTTTCTACCTGCATTTAATTTCTGCTTCATCTGAGCCCTGATTGGATTTCACAGCAAAACCACCCGAGCAACTTGAAACACCATTGGGCAAGGCTTTGAAAAATCCATCCAGAAAACAAACTGTGGTTACAAAGTTCTTTGTTGGGAGGGAGGGATTGAGTGAGGGAGGGATTGAGTGAGGGAGGGATTCAGTGAGGGAGGGAGGGAGGGAGGGATTGAGTGAGTAAGGGAGGGAGGAAGACAGGCAAGGCAGGGATTGAGTGAGGGAGGGTGGTTTTGCAATTGTGGTGTGTGTGTGTGTGAGTGAGACACAGAGGCAAACAGACAGAGACAGATAGACAGACAGAGAGTGTGTGTGTGTTGGTGCTTTGGCAACATGGAGTTGTCCTGATCTGAGCTGCTGGTTGATTAACAACAGGGGAAATAAGTTAGTGACTTGCCTTGATTTTTGCCTGTGTGTGTCTCTGTGTGTGTGTGATTGTGTGTCTCTGTGTGTGTGATTGTGTGTGTGTGTGTCATTGTGTGTCTCTGTGTGTGTGATTGTGTGTGTGTGTGTGATTGTGTGTCTCTGGGTGTGTGTGTGTGTCTCTCTGTGTGTGTGATTGTGTGTCTCTGGGTGTGTGTGTGTGTCTCTGGGTGTGTGTGTGTCTCTGGGTGTGTGTGTGTTTGGGTTGCGAGGGACGACGTTGACTGGTGTATGTATAAATCTTTTGGTGTAAGGGAGAGGACAGGGAGAGCAGTTAGTGGGTGGACCTCCCCACCACCTTTTTGTTTGTGACAGGAATCAGTTTCGCCTTTAAAATGGACAAATAATAATAATAATAATAATACTAACGCTACTGTACTGGCTTGTGACAAGGGACAGGGTCTCTGGGTCCATTTCAAACCGGTGGGGGACAGAGAGAGAGACACAAGAGAGACACAGGCAATGTGAGTGTAAATCTTCTCAGGCTTCTGTCCCGACAATCTCGCCAAGAACGAGGAAGTCTGTGTGTTTTTTTATATCTATATATAAATATATATCTTATGTTACCAAAGAGGATTAATATCAGAATCAAGGAACAGGGAGGGAGGATCTGGTTCAGACAGAGAGAGAGAGAGAGAGAGAGAAAGGGGGTGGTGGGGGGGAGGTAGAGGGATAGAGAGAGAGAGAGAGAGAGGATTTGGTTTAGATAGATAGAGAGAGAGAGAGAAAGAGAGAGAGAGGATTTGGTTTAATCGACCCTAAGTATCTGGATCACACTCTGGATTAGAGCTCAGTTCAGTGCTGGGAGTTTGGGGGACATTCGCACACGTACAGGAGGCGAGTTTGCTCTGTTCGTAAAGCCATTGGATACCCTTCCCTTTGAATTCATTCGTGTCTGTCTGTCTGTCTGTGTGTGTGTGAGTGAGTGTGTGGAGGGTAACTTGTGCCTAGAGAGGAGGAGGAGGAGGGAGCAGTTTGGAGGTTGGTGAGGGAGGGGAGCTGTTCACTGTGTGTGTGTGTGTGGGTTGGATACCAATATGACTTGGGTTTCACCTGAAACGTGGAGATAAATAATTCAGTTTTCCCTTTCCGTCTAAAGATACCACAAGGTTTAACTCCTTGCCTTCTCCCCCACCCCCCAAAAAAAAAGTTGGAGGCCAACCATTCCTTTCTCCCCCTCCCCCCCCATCACTCTGTATCAATACCCAGTCCATATACAGTACTGTGTATATATATATATATATTTTTGAATTGGAATTTTTTAACAAACATTTGGAGGGTTGGCGAAGACAACAAAAAAAATGGCCAGAATTTCTCTGGACGGACCGAAGGAGGACCTGAGCCTGGTGAGCGAGGAGGAGCTGATGAGACGGAGCAAAGAGGATCTGGTGAGGAGCCTGAGGCAGTCGGAGGGAGAGAAGCTGCGACACATGGCCGAGCACGGACAGCTGATCAAGGACGTGAACCGCCGACTCCAGCTCCACCTGCACGAGATCCGCAGCCTGAAGGAGGTCAACCAGAGGCTCCAGGGAGACAACCAGGAGCTGCGGGAGCTCTGCTGCTTCCTGGACGACGACCGGCAGAGGGGACGCAAGCTGTCCCGCGAGTGGCAGAGGTTCGGGCGCTTCACGGCAGGCGCCATGTCCAAGGAGGTGGGCGTCTCGCAGCACAAGCTGAGGGAGCTGGAGGCCAAGCAGGAACTGCTGGTCAAGGAGAACCTGGAGCTGAAGGAGATGGTTCTGATGCTGGACGAGGAGAGGAACGAGACCCCGGGCAGCAGGAGCTCCATCGACAGCCAGACCAGCCTGACCAACCTGAGCGGGGACTCTGGGGGAGGGGGGGGCCAGGGACGTGGGCGACGGCAGCAGCACCTCCAGCGCTGGCAGCACAGGCAGCCCTGACCACCACCACAAACTGCCCGACAAGCCTCTCCCAGCCAAGAGGCCCACAGAGGATCTCCCCCACCCCCACCCCCACCCCCACCCCCACCCCCACCCCCCACCCCCACCCCCACCCTCACCCCCACCACAGGAATGTGGCCAACGGGATCCACGGTGAGTTCACTCTCGCTCTCACACTTCACTGTTATATATATGTGTGTGTGTGTGTGTGTGTGTGTGTGTGGAAAGAGTTTTGTTTTCTGTAAACCAACAAAAAATAATAATATCAATGATAATAATGATACATCATCATCATCCTTGTATTTGATGATAGCGTCTTTAAAGGCAGCTGTACACACACATCATTCTGCTGTTGCTGCTGTTGTTGCTCCTGTATACTTTTCGCGTCTTCTAGACCGTGTCTCAAAGCATTTGACAGAATGTACTGTAAAGTGAGTTGACTGTATATATATTTGTGGGCGAAACGCGGCAGCCGATTGCGTACGGCAGCGTCCGCCCCCCCCCCCCACACACAAACTGTCTTGGGTTGAGTTGACCAAATTATTTTCTTGAGGTACTGTATTATTTATTATCAGGTGTTTGAGGAGTATGGAAACTTGCCCTGCCAGGAATCGAACCCAGGTCTCTTGCTTGCAAGGCGAATGCTCTAACTACTGAGCTACACTTTCAAGCCACTCTGCCCCCTCCCACTCCTTCCCCCCCCACCCCACACCCCCACCCACCGTGCGCTCTGTAACCCCCTCCCAGATTCCTGTCTCACCCCCTCCCACTCTGCCTTTCAAACGCTTTGAAACATCCCGACATGAAAAGACGCTACACTAACGTAAATTTGCATTGCCTTCAAAACACCTTAACATCTACTCACCCCCTTGACCCACCGAGCCTTCAGACACCATTCCTTTCCCCTCCCCAGCCCCTCACCCAACCCAACCCAACCAGGCTGGGGTCATGTACAGGGGGTTATTAGCGCTCTGAGACGCTGCCTGGCGTGGAGGGCACTATATAAACACAAGCTGTTGTTGTTGTTGTATTGGTTCCCTCTTGTCTCTGGGAGCTGGAGGCTGAGTTGCAATCCATGGCGTTACAGGAGAATCCGGCCCCATCCCTAGTTAGCTGATCTCTCTATCCCTCTCTCTCCCCACCACACTCTCTGTCGGGCCCGAAAGATGAGCAAACGAGAATTTGTGCGGCAAAGAGATTGAGACAGATCCTCTCTAGTCTTGAATGGCATTTCTGCTGCTGCTATTTCACAGCACTCTTGTGTGTGTTTTTTAAAAAAAAGTGGTGTACAGTATATGTGAGCGAGCGAGAGAGCGAGCGGCTGGGTTTGCTGTAGTGTTGAGCAATGTAGTAATGTATAATTTGTGTTCGCATTAACCTCCCTGTCAAACCCAATTCAGCGGGGACGCCTCTCTCCCACTTACCGAATGTAAAGTCTATTAATTTGATGTATTAACATTGGCCTTTTCCGAGCTGGGATGATAAGATATGATTGTTTTTCCCTGGTTGGTTGGATCGCTGGTGTAGTGGGGCTGGGGGTCCGCGCGCCTGAATGTTTTATTGAATTGAATAAATAATCCTGTTTTGTTTTGTGTGTCATATGGCCTTATCACATCGTTGGGAGATGTAAAAAGAGAGAGAGAGAGAGAGAGCTTCAGAGGATGTACTGTACTGTGAGGGGCAGTGATTATGACATACAATAGCATGTAATGGCCAGAGTTATTATACGTGACATTTGGTATCATTTTATTCCGGAGACCTCCTGAGGGGAGGGGGCTGAGGGGGGGTGGGGTGGTGACTGGATATGGGGTCAGTAGTGAGAATTAGCAACCTCTCTGTGTCTAGTCCAGGGGTTTGCTGAGGTGTGTGCCTCTGGCTGATGTGACCTAGTAGTTCAGCCCTGGATTTAGACTTCAAAAGCCTGCGATACGGTATCAGTGAAACTTATCGTGGTCCATCATTCCACAACTTGTGGGTGTGTGTGTGTGTGTGCGGGTGTGGTGGGGGGGGGGGAGAAATTCCATTCACCAACTTTCTTGTTTAACCTGTTTCAGAGGTTTTTTGGAAGGTTTATTTTTCTGTTTCCCCGCCGCAAACTGTATTCTGTATACAGCGCGTTTAGTTTGGTCTTCGTTTGGCGTCAGGTCAGGGAAAGCGTCTCTCTCTCTCTCTCGCTCTCTCTCTCTCTCTCTCGCTCTCTCTCTCTCTCCAGGGAATGGCTGGGGTTGATGCTGAACTGGCAAACCGGGAGTCAATCGAGCCATTGCCATCACACTGCATTCCCAAGTATGTAGCCAGGGCCAAAGGTTCCAAAGGTGATATGTGTATTGGATCTGTGGTGCGATACTGAGTGTGTGTGGGGGGGGGGGGGGGGGGGGAAACATTCTGGGTGACTCATCCCTGGTTCATTTTACCCTGTTTCGTAATCTTTTATCCTCTCTCCCCACACACACACACTCACTCATGCACTCACACACTCATGCACACACGCACACACACGCGCACACACACAGCCGAGTAGGAAGGGCAAGTGACAGGTGTAAGACTGAGCAGAATAAGACTTCTTGTTTTCTTCTCTTGTAAAGAGAGACAGCGACAGAATAATCATATTATCATTATTATAATTATTATTAAATCAGTGCGCTTGACTTGTTCCCTTATAATAAACTCATCAACAAATGACATTGTTACAGCGCCTCTCACGTCAGGAGACAGACCCACCACACTGGGGGAGTGAAGGGTTTGCACATGATGGGGGGGGGGGGGTTGGGGGAGTGAAGGGTAGGGGGGAGAGTGAGGGGGTGGGGGAGGAGGAGGGGGAATGACTGAAGGCACAAGGTCAAAGTGGAAGGTCTTGAGACGGGTCTCAAAGGAGACGAGTGAGGGGGTGGGTGGGGGGTGGGAGGACGAGGGAGGGGGCGTCTGGGGATAAGACGGAGGAAACCTGGTTGTGACTTTACAGGTTCCAGCATCAGTTCCCTTGAAACCCTTGAAGTGAATGGTCTCAGTGAATGCGGGGAGGGGAGGGGAGGGTGTTTTCTCCCTGTCCATTGCCCAGCGTTCTCCAAAAACCCCTACTGGTCACACGGGCGGTGGGCAAATACAACTGGTGGCGTTCATCTACACAAGGTACAGTCACTCCACTTCCTTCCCTGTGGAGCTCAGTGGTTAGAGCCCTCTCGCCTCGCGAGCAAGAGGCTTGGGTTTGATTCCCGGCAGGTCAGGGCAAAACCTTGGGCAAGTTTCCTTGCTCCAAACGCCTGATAATAATCCCTCAAAACAAATTAAAAATTGGTCATTTCAACCCACGACGGTTTGTGGCGGGTGGGAGGGGGGGGGGGGGAACGCTGCTGTGCGCGATCGGCTGCCGCGTTTCACCCACAAATATGTATATATATATATATATATATATAGTCAATTCACTTTACAGCAGATTCTGCTGCGCGCTTTGAGACGTCTAGAAGACGTGAAGTGCGCGACTGTATATCAAACGCAAGGATTACTGTCCACGGGTAAAATCCTATTCAGTTTTGAGACATGCCCCTGACAGGAAAGGTGCTGTATCACATGTGAAGGTTCGTATTTATTATCATAATAATAATAATAATTATAATGGTTTAAACAGCGGCACATTGTTACATTTCCAGTCAGGAATTATTATCTGTTTACACAAAACGTTGAGATGATGTAGTGACTAGTTAGGGGGGGGCGGGGGAGGGAGGAGGGGAGGGTTGGGAGGCCCAATGTCTGGGTGGAAACAATGTGGATTTTCAGGTTCCTGTGGGAATGTTAGTGGTGCACAGGTGGCATTTCAGGAATTCACCTGTTGGTGGTGGGGGGAGTGGGGGGGGGAGTGGGGGGGGGGAGTGGGGGGGGGAGTGGGGGGGGGGGAGTGGGGGGGGGGGAGTGGGGGGGGGGGAGTGGGGGGGGGGGAGTGGGGGGGGGGGAGTGGGGGGGGGGAGTGGTGGGGGGAGTGGGGGGGAGTGGGGGGGGGGAGTGGGGGCTGGGCTCACCAGGAAACCTGCTACAGGTGTATTTAACCCTTACACTGACTTCACACTTCAGAAGCCACGTTCAACTGAGTTCCCATCTGCACTGCGCGTTCCTGTTCCACTGTAGCTCAGTGGGTTAGAGCCTTTCAGGCGCGTGAGACCTGTGTTTCGAATCCAGGCAGATCAGGGCTAGTTTCCTTATTACACACACACACACACGCACACGCACACGCACACGCACACGCACACGCACACACACACACACCTAATTTACTAATCCACTCACACACACACACCGCGTCTGATCCAGCCTCTCATCACGTCATCGAGACCTCTCTAATCCTCCTGCAAGAATTAATAATAATAATAATAGTAATCCTTGCATTTGATATCGCGGCTTTTCGACGTCTCAAAGCGCTTCACAGAATATACTGTAAAGTGAAGTGACTGTATATATATATTTGTGGGAGAGCGAAGCGCAGTGTAATGCACAGACTTGTTGTTGTTATTATGAAGAGCTTCTGGATTGTGTTGAATACCTAGAGTTATCGACGACTACGGTAACTTTACATTGATCGCGTCGCGCCCTTCACACGCAGGCAGCAGAGCCAGGAAACCCTGAAGAGAGAGTTTAAGAGAGAAATCTTAAAGGAGAGTTTAGCTCGTGCCCTTATTAAAGGTTCATAGTCCCAGCAGTTACAGGAGAGTTTCTCCCTCTCTCGTGCGTAAAGGTTTTACGATGGAGGCCTGGAGTCTGACTGTCCTTGGCTCTGCGCAGTCACTGAGTTCACTCTGGGCTTGAGGAAGAGGTTGCCATTTGACAGGCGATGGAGACAGCGTTGGCGATCTCGCAGGCGCACACTGACAAGGTAGTGTTTTGACAAAACATTGAATGCGCCCAGGAGAATCCCATAGATTTCTACACACATACAATACACACACACAATACACACACACACAACACACACATACACAATACACACATACACGCAACACACACACAGACTCCTGCCCAGCCCTCCCTCCTTTGCTGGATTCAACTAAATGTGTCCCCTTGTTTTAGCCAGTTCTGCTGCCTCCGCTAACAACAACAACTTGCATTTGTCTGGCGCTTTTCTCGTCAGGAGGACATTCAGAGGAGCTGGACTGTTAGGGATCTGGAGGGTGGGAACCCCTGGGGTGGGGGGGGGTGTGTGTGGGGGGGTGTTGTTCAGAGCTGAAAGGACAGATGGAGGAGGGAGGCCGAGTGTGCGGCTGAAGAGGAGGCTTTTGAGACTTGCTTTGAAGGAGGCAAGAGAGGGAACGAGACAAAAGGGACTGTGGGCTGAAGTTCCATGGAATGGGGGGGGGGGGGGGGGGGGGGGGGAGATCTGGAGGTAGTAATTCTGTTCTGTGACAATATAGCCGGCCATATAACAGGACTATTGCTGGCTCTGAAATCCTGCTGTTTCTCAATGTGCAATCACTCACTCACTCCACGCCGGACGGCGTCTCAGAGCTCTTCACATTAACGGATCCCGGGGAGAGAGAGCCAAGGAGGGAGAGAGGGGGGGGGGGGGGGGGGGGGGGCTGTGGGGGGTAAGGGGGGGAAGCGCGGTTGAAAAGAAGGAAAGGTCTTTAGCCTAGACCTTTACACCCAGTCCAAGGCTGATTGTCTAGCTTCAAGGAAGCTTTTTATTTATTACTCTCCCTGTTACTTCCTGGGGGGGTGGGTGGGTGGGTGGGGTGGGGTGACGTTGAGCAAAAAAAAACTCGCTGACTCTACAGTTCCTCTGGCTTGATGCCAACACCTCACCCAAGTTCCCTCCTGATATGTGGGCGGGTGTGTGAAGCCTGGCACTTGAGTGTTGGCAGGTTGGTTGAGGCTGTGTAGCTCGCTGTGAATTTTTTTCCCCCCCAGGCCCGAAGCTTCCAATTGCCAAGCACTTGGGCTGGATCTTCAGTCGGCCTTGGCTCAGTTGGCAGCTCTCTCTCTCTCTCTCTCTCTCGCCTCCCGAGTTAGAAGGTTGCGTGTCTCCAGCCCATATCGGGGCTTTGATCTGAGGTTGTCTAGGCTGACAGTCCAGCGCAGTGTTGTGGGGAGAGGAGGGTGGGGGGGGGTGTGGGGGGTGGGGGCCCTTCAGATGAGATTTCAAACCCACTCTCCCCCCCTCCCCCACAAGTCTATGGCTTCAGTGACAGTGTAGGGGAGAGGGTGGGGGAAATATTAATGATATAAAATTGTTCTCATCCTAATGAGCTGGTTTTGGTGGGGGGGGTGGGGGGCGGCCCTGGCAGAGAACACTACAGGTCAGAGAGAGGGCTGGAGAGGGTAGTTAGCAAGCACTGTAATTGGGGAGTTGGGTGGGGTGGGGGGGGGGGGGGTGATGCGTAGCTAGTTAACTTGATCAATACTGACAAGAGTCTAATTACAAGCCGCTGTGAAAGGAGCCCAGAAATAATGATTGTTTTTTTTTTCTCGCCTCTCGGTTTTCAATGGCACTGATTTGTGGGGTTGAGGCTGTGTGTCAGGTCTGATGGAGGAGCCCAGGGCTGTGGTTAGTGTGGCTCAGTGCTGTGCTGGGCTCGTTAGTTTGGCTTAAATAGCCTGGCTTTAAAATAGCCCATCTCTTCACACACTGTACAGTTCATCGCAGCTCGTCTCCAAATATAAGATACACCAGCTGCTGTAGACGCACAGACACAGTGAGTCTATGGGTCTAGAATAATAATAATAATCCTGACGTTTGATAGAGCTGCTTATCACGTCATTGAGACATAATAATAATAATCCTGGCATTTGATAAAGCGCTTTTCACATCTTATCGACTGTGTCTCAAAGCTCTTCACAGAATATACTGTAAAGTGAATTGACTGTATATATATTTGTGGGTGAAACGCGGCAGCCAATTGCGCACAGCAGTGTCGTGTCCCCCCCACCCCACACACACACACACCACACACAGTCGTGGGTTGAAAATTTACCAATTTTTTACTATTGTGTTTTCTTTGGATGGATTATTATTAGGCGTCTGTGTGTGTGTTTGTGTCTGTGTGTGTGTGTGTGTGTGTGTGTGTGTGTCTGTGTGTGTGTGTGTGGAGTAAGGAAACTTGCCCAAGATTTCGCCCCTGACCTGCCTGGATTCGAAATACGGGTTTCACGCTTGTGAGGCTACATCTCAAAGCGCTTCACAGAATATACTGTAAAGTGAATCGACTGTACAGTACATATTGTGGGCTTAAACTGTCAGCTGGTTACGTGTAGAGATGTCCCACAAACAGTCATGGATTGATTGACTGTTTGGCATGGTTTGAGAGACTGCCTGGGGCCAGGCTAAATGGTCACTCTTGTGTTAATTTACGCAGTTATTTGAGGAGGTTTTGCTGAAGGGCTGGCCAGGGTTTAATGGTGGGGTGGAGGGATCGGGCTGGGTGGGTTGCTTACACAACGCTCAGAAAGGCTCCATCATTATCTGTGTTTTCCGTGTCTGAGTGAGTGTGTGAGAGAATGTGTGTGAGTGTGTGTGTGAGTGAGAGAATGTGTATGAGTGTGTGTGTGGGAGAGCATGTGAATGTGTGAGTGAGTGAATGAGAGCGTGTGTATGAGTGGGTGAGAGCGTGTGTGTGTGAGCGAGTGTGTGAGTGAGAGTGTGTGAGAGTGTGTGAGAGTGGGTGAGTGAGAGCGTGTGTATGTGAGTGTGTGAGCGAGTGAGTGTGTGAGTGAGAGAGTGTGTGAATGAGTGTGTGTAATGTATGTAAATGTAGTGACTGGCTGTGGAGAGGTAATGGAATGTGGACCCATTACCCTACCATGTGGAGGCTCTGAGATTGTCATGGCCTTTTGTCTGGGATACAATTGAGCTGAAGCCTGGGGAAGGGAGGTTGGGGGGGGGGGGGGGGGTGGAGGAGGGTGGGGAAACGCAGCTGTGACTAAACAAACCAATGCTGGGCGGGTGAGAATTCACATTCTAAGCATCCGCAGACCTCTCTGATCCAGGTTTAAACCTCGGTGAAAGCGAAGGCATCTCCTTGCTCTTTTTTTCCATATATATATATATATAGTCCTGAAGACCTCATTCACAGCTTCCCTGAATACATCTCCCCCTTTTATATGCTCTGCGTGCGCTGGCACAAACTCACACAAAAGGCCCGTTGAAAAGAGCGTGACAGTTGTTTGGAAATCTTTAGAGACGGGAGGTCAACTCAGGGCTGTGGGCTTGGGTGGGGTGGAGGGCGCGGGGGGGGGAGGGGGATGGGATGGGGGGGGGGGAAGGGGGGGCGATGGGGTAGGGGGTTGGCGGGGGGGGGGGGGGGGGAGAGAAAAGGGATCTGCCTGCGAAACAGACCCTTTTGTCTTGTTAATTGCCTCTCAGTTGATTGGAACTCCCAAGCCCTTATGTGGAATGGACAGTGCCTAACATAAAGGTCTAGCCAGGTTGAGAGTGGGGTTGGGGGAGGAGGAGAGAGAGAGAGAGAGAGAGAGAGAAACAAACCAAGGGAGATTGATTGCTACACAGCCATCTGTCTATTATCTTCAGTTGGTCTACGTTGGTGCGATGCTTGGAAACGCTTTTGCTGCCATTGAATTGGGTTTGGTGTAGCAGCAGCTGCTGATAATCTATTGACAGACAGGCCCCTTCCCCCCCACCCACCTCCCCACCCCCCCCCACCCCAAGCCAGAGAGTGGAGCTTGTAAAGTCCCAATCACTGGCACGGGGGGGGGGGGGGGGGGGTTTGTTTTGGTGGTTGGCCTGGTGTTTAACACGCGTGGAAGTCCATCCCTGTTTTTTTAAGAGTATCCAAAGGCAAATGCTCTCTCTCTCTCTCTCTCCTCGCCCCCCCCTCTCCCTCTCTCTCTCTCTCCCCCTCCCTCTCTCTCTCTCCGTCAGTTGGAGAGTGAGCCGAGGCTTGTGGGGGGCGAGTGGGGGGTGGGAACCCACCCAGAGTGTGTGTGTTGTGTGTGTGTTGGAGATATCTGCTGGAGATATCTGCTGGAGTTTGCACCAGCTGAAATCACACCGAGTGTGTTTGGAAAGCTTTCCCTCACTGCGTGTCCAGCTCAGTGTGTCATTGGGGCTTTGTCGCTCAGGTTTCCCCTGGACCTTGAGGTGTTTGTGGTGTAGCGCAAACCAAAAACTGAAACCAAAACTTCTTCCACAAACTGTGATAACCCACTCCGCAGTGTCACTGAGAGGGTGGTGTGAGAACGGGCCCATTAATAAATAGAAAACCCTTTCGTCACATACTAATAACAACAATAATAATAATATATAATGATGCTGCTGCTTGCATTTGATATGGTTGGCGTTTTCACATCTGATCGACTGTGTCTCGAAGCTGCTTCACAGACGATATACTGTAAAGTGAATTGCGTTCCAAGTAAAGTGAATTGACA
>CM068750.1:613142-702573 GCA_035084275.1 Hydrolagus colliei
TGGTTAGACTGGCGCTTGAGGGAGTGTGGGGGGGGAGCCGGGGGGGGCGGGACCGGTGACGGGGAGTTTCTGATGGACGCGGTTGGCAACCAATCGCGACGTCCTAGGCGGTGTGGGTGGCTGGAAACAGGCCAATGGGGGTGCGTGACGAAGGGGCGGGAATCCAAGCTCAGGCCAGCAGGTTAGGTTGAGAGAGAGAGAGAGAGTGTGTGAGAGAGAGTGTGTGTGTGTGTGTGTGTGAGGGAGATCCCCTCCCCCCCCTTGACTAACTGGCCCGGTTATATACACAGTAAATATATGATATATTATTATATATATACGATTATTATTATGATTGTTTGACTTCCCTTGTGACTGTGTGAACCTCTCTCCCCCCCCCCGCTCCCTCCCGGGGTGTGGGTGTGGGGGGGGGGGTGCGGCCTCAGGTTTCTCTCTGCTTAGCGACCGGCCGACAGACAGACAGACAGACACACCGACCGACCGACCGACCGAGCGGGTGATTTATTTTTCCGCGCGCGGTTAACCTTCGACGAGCGAAGAGCTGTCAGTCAGTCAGTCACCATCCATCTCTCTATCTCTCTTTCCCTCTTGTGTCTGTGTGTGTGTGTGTGTCCCATCTCCCTCCTTTCATCTCTCTCTCCTCCCTCCCTCCCTCCATCTCTCTCTCTCTCTCTCCTCCATCTCTCTCTCTCCCTCCATCTCTCTCTCTCTCTCTCTCCCTCCATCTCTCTCTCTCTCCCTTGCATCTGGGACATCGGGAGGGAGGAGAGAGAGAGAGAGAGGGATGTGTGTCTCTGTGTGTGTGTGCGGGGGGGGGGGGGGGGGGGGTGAACAGGGCCTGCTTTGCAGCGCTTTAATTAACTCTTTAGAAACATGGGAACACAAGTGAGTGAGGCCATTCAGCCCCTCGAGCCTGTTCCTCCACTCTCTCTCTCTCTCTCTCTCTATGTATATATATATATATATACAGTATATCATAGCTGATCTGTATCTCAACTCTCAATTACCTTGAGTCAGTCTGTCCCCCCCCCACCGCCCCCCCCCACCATCCTCCTTAACAAACATCTGTCCACCTCAGCCTCCAGTTGTTATGTGGGCTAACTATTCTACTAACCCCCCCCCCCCCCCACCCTTCCCCACTCACCCCCCCCCCACCCTTCCCCACTCACCCCCCCCCCACCCTTCCCCACTCACCCCCCCCCCACCCTTCCCCACTCACCCCCCCCCCCACCCTTCCCCACTCACCCCCCCTCCACCCTTCCCCACTCACCCCCCCCCACCCTTCCCCACTCACCCCCCCCCCACCCTTCCCCACTCACCCCCCCCCACCCTTCCCCACTCACCCCCCCCCCACCCTTCCCCACTCACACCCCCCCCACCCTTCCCACTCACACCCCCCCCCCCTTCCCCACTCACCCCCCCCCCCACCCTTCCCCACTCACCCCCCCCCACCCTTCCCCACTCACCCCCCCCCCCCACCCTTCCCCACTCACCCCCCCTCCCACCCTTCCCCACTCACCCCCCCCCCCACCCTTCCCCACTCACCCCCCCCCCCACCCTTCCCCACTCACCCCCCTACTTTTATTGAGTCGCTTGTTAGGAGAATGAATTAGATGGATTTCCGCTAGAAAATAATATCTGGTTGTGGGGGGGGGGGGGGGGGGGTGAGAGGTGGGGAGATACACTGTATAGTTTGGGACGCGATTGGTGGGATGGTGGAATGGCGAGTCGGATGTACCTAGTTCTTGTCTCGCCAGCAAATTCTAAATGTTTTTATTATCATGGAGATTTCTCTATAGGCCCTGTTCTAACTTTTATTTCCTCCCTCTCTCGCTCTCTCTTTTTTTCAGTACGTTTCATTTATACGTTTTTGTTTTAAAAAAAAGAAATGGCTTGGCTCAATGAATAACACCATACTCGCATCTTAGTACCATTGTGTCGACGTTGAAATGTCCTTCAAATTTTGGGAGGGGGGATTTTTTGTAATTTTACGTAGATTTAAGGAAAAAAAAAAATTTTTTTGTAAGGAATGGAAAAAGCTTTGTGTCGGTTTAACAGTTAAACCCACTTTTACGATTGTTCAAGCGCACTGCATCAAAAGAGATCGAGACGGGCGGTATATTTAAAGGTACCCTCGGTTGTTCAAACTTGTGCACATGTCCACAGTCACCAGAGTTTTCTCGCAGATTAACCTTTCTGTTGGGGGGTTCTGTCACTCTAAGCGTGAGTCTCAGACGGACGAAAAAAAATCAGCCAGGAACTTGGTGTCTCATTGACTTCATTTGGTTGAATTTGTCTAAAAAAAACAAATTGATTTAAAGTTACATTTTTGTGCAGCTTGGCTTGTGCTGGTAAAACAACATGGCATGACGGATTACTGCAAATAGTGTTGTCCGTAAAAAAAAAAACATGTCTACCTGACCCAGATATTGGGAGGGGTGGGTAAGTAGTGTTACTAAATTTGTGGATTTATTTTCCAGTTCAACTGTCGTCGGCAAGTTGTTTTCTGACCAGAGAAACCGAATTTCCTGGTAGTCAATGCCAAGTTGTTCCTTGTTAAACGGTTTGGAAAGCCATCGCAATGGTTAATTCTTCTCTGTGACCACTGTCATGCGCTGGCTGTTAGCCTCCCTCCATAACTGGGAGCACAATAGTGGACCTGTGAATCGGTGGGGGAAGGACAGTGAGTTTATATTGTACGCTATAAAAAAAAGTGGAGATGCTGCACAGGGATTTCAAGGGAACAATGCCGTCTTCAAAAGTTCCTTTGTCATTTCTAAGACCTTTGACCTTCTGGGTTGCAAAGTCATGCAAATTTCTCGACTGGACTGCTTTGCATTTGCTTCTCACTCTCCACTATTCTCCGCACCGGGTTAATTGATGTAGAATGGGAATAAAAAAGGGATTAGTTTGAAGTGCTGGCTGGCAGTGCATGCAAATGCCAAGGGAACCCAGCTCCTGACATAATTGAACATGACTCTGGCCTGGATAGTGAAATGTCTGTGCCTATTGTACCGGTCTGTGCATACGATCTATAGTCGGATGGAGTTTTGTGAAGTTTTGCCACTATTTATTCTTGTGTAGTCGTAATCCTTCTGAACTGTGATTTGAAAGATGGCTGCATTGTTCATTCTACTATTTGGATGGGATGTGCAACTTGGGTACCCGCCTGGTTCATCAGGTGGACATTACAGATCCGTCGCACTAGTTAAAAAAAGAGAAAAGGCTTAGCCAACAATTCCTCCCCCCTCTCCCCCCCTCCTCCCCTCCCCCCCACACCCCCCCACCACCACCCCCTCCAAATTATACATAAAATTGGTAATTCACTTCCCTCCCTTCATCCATGGCTGGGAAATGGCAGTGTACAACTGCCGTGTTCACCTATAAAATACACAGTCATTACACTTTATGGCATATCGGCGAAGCGCTTTCAGATGTCCTCCCAACGTCTTTAATCTAAATTTGATTATTATGATAAGATAATGATTTTATTGCCAAGTAGTTGATTGCTCAGACAGTGTTTATATGGAGCTACCACATGGTTTTGCTCATCTGGCATTCACTCTTAAGGTTTTTGATTTAGCATTTTAAGGGGGCCTCATTTGGTTATGAGTATATTCCACACTGTTTTATGTAGAAGATATTGTGATGGGTGTTGGTGTTGTGTAGACCTTGTATTGTTTAGTTGCGGATCAAATAATACTTCATAATAATCTTGGCATTTTATATAGCTCCTTATCAGGTCATGAAGATGTTTCAAAGTGCTTCCCGACAAATACAGTACTGTGAATTGGTTTACTGTGCATTTTGTGGGTGTGTAGTGTATGTTTATACATTATAGTGTTGACTATTTTATCTTCTCATGAACAACACAGTATTTTGTCACAATGAATGTTTCAAAAAGTTCCACTCCAGGTAGGGAATAACTGATATGTATTTCATACACAGCATCGGAATGTTTTGTGTGGGAGATGCCCGGGTGTTTAAAGTACTGCTGGCTGCAGCGCTTAAGCGAGAGCCTGGGAGATTCAGGCATGTTGTAAGTTTGGAGATTGTGTCTCCCATGTGTCACATTGGTTTGTTATCTCTAGTTGAAGAAGTATTGTGTGAGACGTTGCAATGGCTGGTGTGGGAAGGGATGTCGCACATCCCAGTGAAGGTAGGAATGGTGTAGAGGACACTTTAACGGACTTTAATGGACACTTTTTAAGAGAAAAGTGGAGCAATTGTGGCGCTTGATTTTGTCTGCTCTCAAAAATAATAGTCACTTCACATCACAGTGTATCTATCCTGTGAGACGTCCCCCGTCCCGTCCCCCCATGTACCAATCTGAGGATTATTGTTATCGTACTGCACAAATGGCTGAATATATCAGAAAAAGAAATTTGACAATTCATTAAAATTACCATAAAAGGATTGCTTGGGGATGAATTGAATATGGGTGGATTAATCTCCAAACCACAGGCACCGTGAGACCTTCCCCTAAATATGGCCTAGTACTGCAGTACCGCGCTGGTGTGGTATTAAAGAATATAAAGCAGATGGGTACTGAGTCTATTCCCTGTCACTACTGACTTAGTTGCTAGAATTACGTCTCATCTTGAGCCGCTGTAGTAGCTCTAAAGGAAACAGCGATGCCCCTGGTTTAGGTTCATGCTCCTGACTGCTGTGTCCACTAACCAATGCTGGAAGTTCACATAGGTGGTCTTTGTGTGAGAAGAGAAACATGATCAGCTGATGTTCTCCCCTGATCAGTGTCCTGCTGATATATTGTCTGTGCCTTTAAAGATGAAAGGGGAAAAAATCGGTTCAAAATAGGCTTGAGTTTTGTGTAACCAGTAGCCATGAAGAAGTGTGTGGTTTGGAACATCCTATCTGTGAGAGGAAGTGTGTTAGATAACTCGTGCACTAATCTTTTCTCCCTTTACTGAAGGAAAACTGGAGGCAAATGTACATTGTGAGGCCATGTTTTAAACTGTAAAAGATATTGAAGCATGATTTACTAAGTAGAATAATTTTTTTGGGGTGAGGAGGATAATATTACTGGGTAAAATCAGACTTGATATCTTAGGAATATTTGGTTAGCACACCAATAAATTGCAAAAAATAATAATTTTTTTATGACAGATGCACAGGCATTTTTTTCACATGGAACTTGGCAATTTCTAGTGGTATCTACTATGATCGTAGGAGCTCCCGCATAATCTATAGTTATAATTTGGTAGGATCAGAAATAGTTTGAATAGTCTCTCTGCATGGAGAATCCAGTTATGAACCTGCAGATAGATTTTGCTATGACTGCATTTTCAAATATGTCCATGTCTGTGTATTTCTGGCTGGTCACACAGCAGTAAATCTGTACTCTTCTTGTGCAAGGCCAAAAGGCTATAAAAAGAAATTACAACTGCACTTGGCTTCTTTACGATGCAGCTCAGACAGACTGCTAATAGTTTGGAGCTTTCTTAATAGCCAGCAGTTGCATCCCTTCCCATACTGGGGAGGATGGTGCAGAATTATGGATTTACTAGAGTTGCTGTTCACAAAAATATTTCAGTCGGGGAGGAAAAGTTGGTTTGACTTAGAAGTAAACAAAAAGTAGTGTTTCCAGGACTGTACAGTATTTCAGAAGTTTAATGGATAAACAGCCTGCAGCAGAGGCTTGGCATGGGCACATACCGTACCTGTCTGATTTCCATCGTCTATTTTCTGTGGGTGTTTGTTCAAAACATACACCTGTTTCACCTTATTCCACTCACTCTCTCTCTTACATACGTGCAAACATGCACTAGCACAGGCATAGAAATGTGCTCACATATTTATCAAGGTGAAAGATGGATAGCAAAAAGATAACAGTGAAGCTGGGCAGATGCTCGAAATGTTAAAGAAACACGATTTATTTGGATGTTAAAACATCCAGCCAGTAAGAGCTAAGAACATGTTTGATCTGATTGCAGCCGGCCAGGAACAAAGAATTCTTTGTTTGAAATCTCTGAATCGTTGAAGATTTCTTTTAAGCATATTCCTCGCAGTATTACTGTGATAACCCAAAGTGAACTGGAAGCCCATGTGTAAATCTGCAAGTTGTCTTTAGAATTGATGACATTATCTGTACCCAAGTTCTAAGTGTAACATGATCGTTTCCATTTTTAGAGTTCCCTAAACGAGATCCATTAATAAAAGCAGCCACCTGTTTGGTTGTTCATGTGTGCACACACAGGGAAAAAATCCAATGAATACAGCAAAATTTAATTGAATGTCATTCTGCAATAAGTTATGTTGGGGTTACCAGTCTTCATTTGTGCAGTAGTATAAGGAGCAGGCATTTAGTTTTGTTTGTCACATTATTTTAAGGGAGGAGCTTTTAATCATATTTGAGCCTTCCCAGTAAGCGCTGGCTGGCATGGTCCTTGATCACAGCAGTTCTAACCTCCTCCCAACTCACGTCGCCTACTTTAAAAGTGGAGCAAGCTATGATTTTGGTACAAAGTGCCAATCAAAAGGTCAGACTCCAATGATTGACGTGACTCGATCACTGTTTGATGTGTAGAATCTTGTCCAAAACAGGATCGCTACCAGTGAGTATACTCTGTGTCAGCACTGTTTACTGATCAGATCCTCAAATAGTAAACTGGTTTACTCTGAAAGTTAAATATGTCTTAAAACTTAGATAAACATGTAGTTTTGAGCTTTTTTTTAACAGTAGTTTTGTGTGCTTTGGCTATAGGAAAGGTTTGGTTTAGGTCCTAAAGTTATAAAATGCCTTCTACTGTCTTGGCACTAGTACAGTTTATCATTACTTATTGAAAGCTATTATTTGTGTATCTTTGGTTTGCTTGAGGTGCACAATATTTACTGTGGCTCAGAGTTTTTCAGAGCATCAGAAAAGGAAGTTAGCACAGTTGGGTCTTGCTAGAACATGTTTGTGAAGGGGCTAGCTACCTACCTTTAATGTTTAGGACTTCAGTCTATGGCATGAATAATTGGGATAATCCGCACCAAACCCCCTCCATCCTAAATGCCAATTTGTGAGTCTGTAGTGTGGTGTCTTCTGAGTTTTGTTGAAGTAGAATTACCTTTCAGAATTAGGCCACTAATGTTCCAGGAATGGTAAAGCATTGGGATATGTGGATACTTGGTTCTAATGATGCATTTCCTCTTCTCTTCAGGAGGTGTGCTGCAAATTTTCACTTGCTTATAAATCTGATCAATCTCTCTTCACCAGGTATCTCTTCTTCTCCTTGGAACTTTGCTTATGTTTATTCTGTGCCCATGGAGGCTGATCATGTTTATCCTTAATTATCGCCCAATGTATCTATTCTTCTAAAAAGTTATGGCATGAACTCTCTGGGTGATGGATAATTTGATTTCAACCTTACCTTACCCATGATGTTCCTGAATGATCCACCGTATATACAGTACATCAAAAATCAAATTTGCTCAAGACTTGAATATTGCTCCCATGTCTTGTGGGGTCCACTACTTCTTGAAAAGATACAGAGCAGATGTGTTGCTTGATAAATTATCATTTTGTTGCTTGTAGAGTTAAACTTTCACCTCATTCCTCATTCAGACTTTCTATGTTATTTCCATTTCCATTAATACTGATCATTCCTCTCTTGTTCTTCCCAAACTTCACATTACACCCTTGAACGCTGTCTCCTCCCTCACTGTCTAATTTAATATTTTAAAACATGTTCTCGAGATTGATCTTCCCATACTTTTGCAACATCCAGGAGTTTCACTTCATCAACCAATCATCACTTGATGTTATCTATGTCTGCTCTCCATTTCAACTCTGGTGTGCGCCTGCACTATTAACCTTTACATTTATCTATTCATCACTCTTCTTTCAGGCTTTAGTCCAGTATCTCCTCTGACCATGTTTTCCTGATATCAGTAGTTAAATAAAAGTACAGTAGAAGCCCGTTGATCCGTGACTCGATGCACCGGCAGTTCTGTATAACTGGTATGCCAAACAAAAGTCCCCATTTGATAAAACGGAACTTATCCGGAACAAAGAAGTGGAGCATTTGTAAATGCATAAATAATAACATCATAACAGAATATTGTATTGGCACTCACCGTCAAAACTACTCTCCCGCGCCCCCCACTCCCGCTTTTAGATGCTGCGCTTGAAGCCATGATGCTGCGGTTGAGGTTTACAGTCCAGCGACTCTCCCCAAAATGGAGCACGCCAAGCGGGTGAAAAAAACGGAGTGCGGATGACTTCAAAGTCATTCTAGTGGCAAGCTGACAACGCTAGCCGATAACCCACATTGTCGCGTAGGTGCAGTATTTTGGTTTGCCGCTAATAGAGTCTAGGGCTTCGGCTTGCAGCTAGTAAAGTCGCGCGACTTTAAAATCGCTTGCCGCCTCCCTCACACGCCTGGCGCCCCCCATTCAAAACAGAATCTGGACCACAACCTCCACCAGTAAAGGTGAGAAGCGCAAGAGAGAGCAGCCCCAACAACAAGCACCAACACACTACTCCGCCACTATCTGTTATTACCTAGTCTGGTGTGTGTGGGGTGTGTTAATAGAACTTTAATTTTTATGTCGTGGGTTTTCGGCCGCAGGCCGCCCGAATATCTGGCAGGCGCTTTAACCGGCATTGGCCAGGGCCCGCGGGTGCCGGATAAATAGGATTATACTGTAGTTACAAAGAGATCTGGAAAATTTCTATTGCTTTTCACTAACTTGTAAAAGCAATACATTGTCTGTAGCAAAATTGTGAAACTACGTGCAGTAACAACAACTTTGCGTTTGTACTCAACGTGGGTAGGATCCTGGAGCGCTTAATACTGGCACGGTTTGAAGGCGAGCCGGAAAGGGAGGGACGGTGACTGAAGGCATCGTTGAAGAGGAAATCCTTCAGGTGTTATTTGAAGACGGGGCAAAGAGGTGACAAATCAACAATAACTTGCGTTTATATAGCGCCCTCCACACCAGGCCATGTCTCAAAGCGCAAAACAGGGATTGAGGCAAGGAGTTGGATTTGTGAGGCATGTTGACTACAGCCCCCAATAGTTCGATCAGTGGGCCAAGGGACACGTAGAAGATCTAAACTGAGTGAAGGTGACAGGAAGTGGAGTTGGAGAGTTAGGCAGGGGCCAGGATGTGAAATGATTGGAACGTGGGAGTGAGGATCTTGAAATTGAGTCTTTAAGTCTGTATGGCCTTAACTATTGTTGCCATTACGTGCTACTCTGCTGTGTCTGTATCTGTGACAAACTACAAATAAATAGTCCTAAATAATCCTTGCAGTTGGTGTAGCACCTTTCATGTTGGGCTGATCTCTGAATGCAACACACTTCACAGAATTTAGTATGAAGTATAGGACTATTCGTTTTCTAGGCAAAACTCGGCAGCCAATTTATATACAGCAATGCCAAACAAACAGCTATGATGTGAATGACTAATTTTATCTGGGGTAAATTGTTGCTTTAGACGCTGGGAGGATCTCCCTTCTCTGTTCAACTATTGCCATGGGATCTTTAACAACTAACTGAACAGGCAGATGGACCTCAAATGAACATCTCATTCGAGGGAGAATAATAATAATAATAATACTCCTTGCATTTGAAATAGTGCTTTTCATGTCTTCTAGACATCTCAAAGCACTTCACAGAATACACTGTAAAGTGAATTGACTTTATATATGTGGGTGAAATGCAGCAGCCAAATTGCGCACAGAGGTATCCCACAAACAGTTGTGGATTGAAATGGCCAATTTTTTTTGAGGGATTATTATCAGGTGTGTGGATTAAGGAATCTTTGCACAAGGTTTTGCCCTGCCTGGAATTGAACCCAGGTCTCTCGCTTGTTAGGCGAGTGCTCTAACCACTGAGCTACACGGCCCCACGCTGTATTGGAATTGGAATGCAAGCCTAGACAGTGATTTAAACGTCCTGACATTGGGCTTGAAGCCACAATTTTCTGACTCAGACAAACTAACCGAGCTTGATCTCCGAGTGTCCGCTCTCTTCACCATCACTGTGTGAATTTTTGCATCGTCATTCATTAATTTTTAAAAAAATCACTTAAACGTAACCTTATTTGTAACCGTATTGCTCGTTTTAAATGTAACATTTTCATTAATTCTTTGGCGGACAGGATGTCGTTGCCCTATTAAAAAGTGGTTAATGGAGCATTATCCTAATGGGTGTTCAAACCATAGCATTTCATTAAATGTTCCATTTTGTAATCTATCTGAAATCTGTTATTTCTTGAGATTCTTACGTCACTTTAGCGTCTTGAGTGCTCCAAGCGACATGTTGAGAATTTGTTGTGCTGAGCGAATGTATTGTAATGTATAATATAATGTATAAGTAATGCCTCTCAAAAATTCTCCGCCCAGTAAATGCAAGTTGTTTCTGCTCTTCAGTCCTGCCTAGGGCAGCCAAGTAAACTGGGGCTTTTATGTTCTTGCTTATCTGCTAATTGGCCACCATTTCTTTTGGCAGTGAAGCACCCCGGAACAATACCTCCCATGAAGGGTGCTATATAAATAAATATAAGTTGTTGTTGTTGAGGAATCTTGAGTACCTTATTCTTGAAAAGCAGTGACTATCCCTTGCTACTAATTTGACAACCTTGTTTAGATTCCGAGTTAAGTAAGCAGAGTCGGTAGGACAGCAAAATGTACTTGAATTGGTTTTCTTTTTTTAAAAAAAGCCTTTAATTGCATTAATTATTGTTTTATTACTTCACTGATTTGTGTGCTAATTGTGTTTACTCTCCTCTCTGGAACTTTAATGTCTCTTCAAATACGAGTACAAAGATCTGGAGGGGAGTGATTTTCTATTTGCCTGTAATCATTCCTTGCATTGTAATCCGTGCATGGCCAATGCAAAGCAAAATACACTTGCTGACCAAGTTTAAATAAATCTGTGGACAATGGGAGACTTTTTCCCCGCACTCTTCTATTCCAGTACGAC
Organism: Hydrolagus colliei; assembly: GCA_035084275.1. Taxonomy (NCBI): domain Eukaryota; kingdom Metazoa; phylum Chordata; class Chondrichthyes; order Chimaeriformes; family Chimaeridae; genus Hydrolagus; species Hydrolagus colliei. The sequence goes on from CM068750.1 coordinate 624,080, forward strand.
TGTGGCTGGTGCTGTCAATTTGCCTTTAGAAAGGAGGCAACGACCACGGACTGCATTTACACGGTGGCTTTCATGTCATGAGGGCATCCAAAGGCACTGTACAGTCAAGGGTTGGCACCTGAGCTGGAGGTTGGATTTGGGACCGGTGGGATGGGAGGGGGATTGGTGGGGAGCGGAGGAAGAGAGACTACCCAAGGTGCGGTCAAAGAGGAAGGACTTGAGACGGAACTTGACGGAGGCTCCTGTGTATTTTTGTTTTTCAGTAAAGCGATGGGCAAAAAGAGCAGAGTGAAAACACAGAAATCAGGAGGTGGGGCAACATCAGCCGTTTCTACAAAGGAAATAATGAATCTAATAACAGAGCTGCTACAGAGTAAGTTCTGTCGAAGGGTCATGGACTCGGAACGTTAACTCACTTTCCTTTCTCCATAGATGCTGCCTGACCTGCTGAATATTACCAGCAATTTCTGTTTTTGTTGCTGTGGTGTAAGCTCCTGTGTGTGTGTTGCATGTGCGTGTGTGTATGTGCGTGTGTTTTAGTCACCATATAGACTTGTCTAATCTCAGGAATTGAAGTAATAATACAGTACGGTTCCGATGGACTGCTGTTTTGTTAAAATTGTTAAATTGTCAATGTTCGGGTGAGATGTCTAAATTGAGGTGTTATCTGGGTTCATCTGTAGTTTACATTGGGCTGGAACTCTACTTCATTAAGAATTGGAATAAGAATTTAGGTTTGGGTAACAAGGTTTTAATCCTAATCTACAAGAGTTTCAAAGCAATTTTGAATGAAGCTTCACAGCCTTGCCCCAGTTCCAGATTAAATCTGGTCAGCAGGCTAAACTGAAGGTACTTGAATAACCAGTTTTATATTTATTTCATGAACTTCCTCTGAAAGAATAATTGGTTCAGTGAGCGAATGAGAAAAAAAGTTAAGAACTATTCCTTTCAAGCCAGCAATTTTAAATGTTTGTGTTTCCTGGTTTTGTTAGAAGATGACAATAATCTTTGTAATTAATATAGTGCCAATATTCAATCCAATACAAAATTACATTTGTGTAGCGTCTTTCACACCGGGAGGACGTCCCAAGGCGCTGTAGTGACTGCATTTTGAAGGTAGTCATGGCAGCCAATTTGCACACAAACAATGTCCCCGAAAACAGGCACAAATTGAATGATCAATTATAATGGAAAGATTGTTTTACCGGACAGACTTTTGACATACCTGCTTTGCAATCATTTGTCCCTGTACACAATTGACAACAACAACAATAACAAGCCTCCACGCAGGGTAGCACCTCAGAGCACTTAAATAACATTAGACTTTAAAATTAAAAAAACATAAAGCACAATCATGCTTCCATCAATCAGGTTTGGCAGATACCCAAGATTTATTGCCAACTGGATTTCTCAACCCCATCTCTCTTCATTGATTAAAGATCCTGCTTCATACACTGGTTATTGTATTCAGATATAAAAGCACCTCCGAAGGGAATCTTTGCCAGCCAGTTCAGCTGATGTTCCAAACGTGACGTGGTTGCCACATTGCATGAATAAACCATACAGTCACACTTTCTTACTTAATTTGGATATTTGTGTTTGGTTCAGTGTGCCTTTGTGTGTAAAAGCACAAAGGCACGCTAAATGTCAGTGGTTTGGGCTGTGTCAACAGTGCTGTTTGGAATAGAGTGTTAAGTGGCTGTCTAAGAACTAAGTCTTGGTCTTACAAGGTTATAATTTTCAGTTTTATTTAGTGTTTGTGTTTTTTTATCTAGAAAAAAATTAGAATAAACTTGCATTTGCCAAACCCATTAATCTGGACTTTCCTATTTTCTAAACCACATTTGTATCCGCTATTTTTACCTTTTGATTTGGGAGCCACAATTAATCTTGATCATTAATCCAAACTGATGAGCTTTCTGTGAATATGCGAGTCTTTTGAATAATAGCACAACTCTAATGGAGTTACAGACTCATTTCAAACGGTGCTTATTACTCGGAGTGGCTGCCACCCAGTCCTATAGTTTGGAATCAGAAGTGATGGGCACTGCCAGAGAATGTAGACTGAGATATCTGCCTGGAGTCTTGGGCCCTTCTGGGTGATGATTGAGCACCAGTCGGGATGAAATCGAGCCAGTTTGCCTGGTGGACAGGTTGTGTTGGGATTTTAAAACTGGTGGAGAATGTGTATGGCTGTGGAAATGATCAGTGGAAATGGCAGTGAACAATCTATGCAGGGAGGAACTGGAATCCTCTTCGCAGCAACGGTCACTACCGGCATCAGATCAGCTGAGGAGGATGCGATTCACATGTAGCTGGGAGTGCTGCGTGACACGATCCTCTACAGCAGCAGCAGTAACTTGTAATTCGGATCGGGAGCTTGAAGGGGCTGACCAGGGCATAGTCAAGGAAATGTCAAGGAAAACTAAAGAGAGAAGGAGCTTTGCAAAGGGAGTAGGGGAAAGAACTGAAGACCTTGGTTGACTGTGGCAGTGGTCACTGCACCTTTCTCCCTGACTCACGGTGAAATGAAGGAAGATTCAAATTATTATTCTTCAGAGAGAGGATATTGAGGGCTAAATTGGTTTAGCACCATCACTCTTGCCCAACACTCAGGAGTGAATCTGAATCCAGGTCTCCTCCGTAACATGTTCTAACCCACTATTAACACCTTTGACTTAAACTGCCCTTACAGAGGAGTATAGATTTACACCATATGTAATTAATTCATTTTTCTCTTTTTGTTTTGAAGAATGCAGTAACCCCTCGACAGCACCAGGAAAGGAATGGGAAGAATATGTACAGATCCGAGGTCTGGTAGAGAAAATCCGGAAAAAGCAAAAAGGTATTTATTTGATGGCTTGAATTTTACTTTCAAACTGTTCTTGCTTTCACAGTTTTGTATCACGACCATATTCAATATCCAGCAATGTAACCAAGATGTTCATATTAACGGTACTTGCATTTGATGTATCACCTTAACTTGTCGCATTGTTGAGACGTTCTCTCAAAGCACTTTGTAGGATACGCTGTAAAGCGTAGTGACTGTGTATTTTGTGAGCGACTTGCAGCAAACAGCCAATTGCGCACAGCAGTGTCCCACAAACAGTTGTGGATATGATTGACCACATTATTGTGTTCCATTTTGAGGGATCAATACCTCCTGGGAAGTGATCCGCCAATCAACTAACAACTGGCTGATCACACAACTTTACTTTGTTGTGTGAAGGCTGCTAGATATAGTGCAAGTTGTTGATGTTGTACTACTACAAAGGGATGCAGATTTGAAATTGCCATGTAGTAAATTGTATGGAACAATAGGATATGGGGAGAGATTGATTGACGCTGCCCCACTTCTCCCAAGGCTGATATTGAGGTGTCAATTCCGAGGCGAGGAGGACAGTAACACACTGAAGGGTTGGGTGTTGTTGCATTTCATGAAAATAGTGCAGTTTATCAACATTGTGTCATCTTCACGGTGTACACTGCTTTAGAACAACCAAATTACACTTGTATAGTGCCTTTCACATCAGGAGCACTTCCCAAGGCGCTGGACAGTCATTGATTCAGACCCAAGCTGGGGTTGCGGACCAGAAGGGTGGTGGGAAAGTGGGGGATTTAGGGTGACTGATGTGGCCATCGAAGAGGAGGGTCTTGAGGAAGGACTTGAAGGAGGCTAGGGAGGGGTGAGGAGGAGAGACTTCGGAAAAGTAGTAAATAGTGAGCAGTAGCAGACTGCAAGAGGACACAAACAGAATGGTAAAATGGGCAGACACATGGCAGATGAAGTTTAATGTGGAGAAATTCAAGGTGATGCATTTTGGGAGGAAGAATGAGGAGAGGCAATTTAGGCTAGATAGTACAATCTTAAGGGGAGCCTGAAGGAACAGAGAGACCTGGGGGTTCATGTAAGTAAATCGTTGAAGGTGGAAGGATAAGTAGATAAGGTTGTTAAAAAAGCATACAGAATACTAGGCTTTTTTATAGGGGCATAGAGTACAAATGTCAGGAAATTATGATTAACCTCTATAAAACACTGGTTAGGCCTCGGCTGAGTACTGTGTTCAGTTCTAGGCACCACACTTTTGGAAGGATGTTAAGGCATTGGAAAGGGAGCGGAATGAGGGACATTGGTTATGAAGAAAGGCTGGAGAGGCTAGGATTATTCTCATTGGACCAGAGAAGATTACGAGGAGACCTGATAGAGGTTCATGTGGAACTAAGAGTATTTTGTTCCAATGTGGGTTCCTGTCCTGGTTCCTAACTAATTTCGATTGCATCCATTTCTAGGATTATCAGTGGCCTTTGATGGGAACCGAGAAGATCACTTTGCTGAATTAATGGAGTGGGGAGCTGACTGTGGAGCCTCAACCGAAGGGTTTGAAATTACTTATTTCACTGAAGAGGGATACGGGTTAAAGGCAACGAAAGACATCAAGGTTTGTATCTTTCTACCTTCCTCAGCTACATTGTCCTTTCTTTGCACAGAAGGCATGTGCAAGTGACCCTTTTTACTTCAAACCATCCCTTCTGGGTGGCTTACATAACTTACACTTTTTTTGTTTGTTTCGTACAACAATAACAACAACAAAATTATATTTATAGAGTGTCTTTCATGTCGGGAGGACGTCTCAGGGGCCGAACAGTAAGGGTCAGGACCCGAGCATGGGTGAGGGGTGGGGGGAGGAGAGAGAGAGAGTTGGGAGGGCGGCAGAAGGCACGATCGAAGAGGAGGGTCTTGAGACCTGCCTTGAAGGAGGCAAGGAAGGAAGCGAGGCAAAGGAACAGTGGGGTGGAGTTCCAGAGTATGGGGGCAGAGAGGCTGAAAGCCCGGCTACCGATGGCAGGGCGGGTCGGGCGGGGGACATGGAGCAGACCGGAACCCGCTGAATGAGAGTTTTGAGACTTCCTCCCCATGTGAATGGTGCTACGTTAAATGCAGAGATTGGCAGCTTTGCATGATCAGAGCGTGATAGACCCTATTGTGTTGCGGCAAATATGTCCTGTGTTGGTATCGGGATGGAAGGTTCTCAAAGGCTTATGGCAGGAACTCTTTCCTCTCCACCTGCTGTCTGACGGCATTTGTCTGAAGGTGAATAGCTCTAGCCGAGAGAAAGAGCAAAGGAATAGGAACTAAGCAATACATTTCCTGACAAAGCCTCAGTCCTGTCTTTGACTTAGGACCAAAAACATACGTTGTTTGTGTGTGTGTGTGAGAAGTGGAGAATACAATACATCACAAAATATTGTCCCCCAACTGGAAAGGTTGATACTTGAGCCTATTCCTGCAACTCGCTTACTCAATTGGGCATGGTTTATTTTTGCTCTCAGCTGAGTCATTTTGTGCAGCACCTCAGAGAAGTCAGCTGCTCTGTCAGGGGAACAAAGGAAGTTGATTTGTTTGAACCAGTCTAATGGCCTCGTATGCTGAAACCTTTTGGCAAATCTTTTTCTGAATAACGCAAACCTTTTCTGATTGTTTTAAGATCAATCAAAATGATGTCTCCTCCCCTGTCCTACTTTCCTCAGAGGGTCTGATTACATTATTGGACCAAGCATCATACTGTCTAACAGGATTAAATAGAAAATGCACTGGGTTGGGAGTTTCAGCGAAGATTCATACAAGCAATTAACTTAAAGGCTGACAGGAATTTGCTGCAGTTGGCTGAGGAATCTGGTTGACCAATAAACAAACTTGACACTGAGCCAAACCACAAAAAGAATGGAGTGATCCCGGCTGCTGTGAATAGCAGTGGCTCTATACCACCAGTGGCTTTCATTACACCACATCAAGATGTAGCTTTCAAAGTAAATCTGCATTGGATTTGTTTGGCCCAACTTTGCAAACGTGTGGAGAAAGTAGTGAAGTTATCATTTACTAGTCGGGGGCCATAAATTGCGTGTGTTTTTTTTAAAAAAAAGGCAATTTGCTAGGTTTCTTTTTTGTTTGTTTTTAGCCGGTTAATCTCATGCTCTGGGATCCCCCAAGCTTTGGCTCTTGCCAACCTGCGCAAAAGTACGCTTCGGAGTAACACCAGGTTGACGGTGGGGGGAGGGGAGAGGATGGGGAGAAAGACTCTAAACTCTTTTAAAGTGGAATACTTTGGGCAAAAGTGAAGGGGCGTGTGTGTGTCCAGTGCAGGGGGATGGAACTTGAGGAATCCCACATTATATACCCTCAAGCTATACCCTTGAGCAATCCCAGATGTAGCTCTAGCAGGAGTAACAGCCATCCCCCAGTTTATACATCTCTCACAGAAAAAACACTCCCAACTACTTTGCTGCACCAGAATACCTGAACACTTCATATATTGATTTATTTTCCTGACCATCTGTTGATTTTTGTTTCCCCACCAGCTTCTAATTATATTTTTCCACTTCATTTTTAAAAAAAAGTTCCTGAATTTCATACTGTAGAACACAAACCGATAAGATATGTAAATAGGAGCCTCGGGTTCCCCGCGTTGAGAATCTTTTGAAAAGTGGGCACAAGACTGAGACAGGTTAGGTTACAGCTTTCCTTGTCCAATGTTTAATCAAATGAATTGCTGTAACTTGGCAACTCTGTTTGAAATCAGCAAATGAGCTGGGAAGCTGGAACCTCCTGTCAATGTGGCTTCATTTACTTATAATCTCGGCTGCGTTTCCTTTGTCAATCGCTGTAGCCATGTTTGTTGTTCGACTCGAGCGATGTCCCCTTTTTTTAATTACTTGCTGGTTCTGAAAGCACATTGATGTTGAAAACAAGTAGTTATTTGTTAGACTGGATACACAGACCGTAATTGTAATAAATTTGAATTTGTCCATCAACTCAGTGGCAAATATGTTTTGTGAAGCTTTCAGTTCTCTCAAACCGTGCCAAAATGCGGTTATTTTTAGCATTTAAACGCTGCCAGTTTATTATAGATTTTTTTTACTTCTCCAGCAACTTTCACTTACAACATACACAGGCATAACGCTTGGTGGTAATTCCTGTGAATCATTTTGAGGTGCACTGTTGACATGAAGGGAGCTGTACGGAATGCAAGGATTATTATTATTGTATTCCACATTTTCATTCTTTTGGGTCAGTCGGGGGTCTGACGCATACCGCCAAATTGATGGACAAATTCAAATCGTTCACAATTATGTCTGTACAACTAGTCTTAACTAGCCTCATCACCGTGCGTAAGAGTATCCAAAAACCAAGCTGAGTTTCAACGCTTCTCATGCTTATGTGTTGGAATGGGTGCATATTCATTTTAATGCATATTTTGATACCCTCTTTGTGTGAAGAAATGTTTTACTGATAATAATAATAATCCTTGACATTTGATTTAATGTCTTATCACATAATTGAGACATCTCAAGGCACTTTACAGAATATATTGTAAAGTGTAGTGACTGTGTATTTTGTGAGTGAAACCACCAGCCAGTGTCCCACAAACACTCATGGATTAAGTGACCTTTTGTTTTAGGGTTTATTACCCCTGGAAAGCAATCCAATAACGACAGGGTTCCTACTTTACTGTTATGCAAACATAGGTGTGTAGAGTAAGGAAACTCGCCCTGCCTGGGAATCAAACCCAAGTGCTCTCGCTTGCGAGGCAAGTGCTCTCAGCACTGCTCTACAGGACGTTTTTTGCGTTTATACTACTACAATAATTGCCGGCCAGGGCTCGGATTGTAGAGCTTTTAGCAGCTTCAGTGTGGAGTCGCCCTGATGGTGTGAATATGTTGGTTGTCTTTCAGAATGAAATGTAAGTCCAAGCACATAACCCATTTCTTAAAACACACACTTGTTTTAAGAAATGGGTGTATTCTTGTTTCCAAAACCTGATTAGCCATGTGGTGTAGGTTGTCCTGATTAGCCGTATGGTATTTTGTTGCTGCTGCTTTTGTATCGAGAAATAATAGGTGAAGCCTGGAGTCGTTCATTTTTCCTCAATTGATTCATATGCTAACATTACATTCAAATTGACTAATAAAGTTTGCACTGAACCTCTGTTTATTTACTAAAAATCAGTTTCATTAGGTCAGGACTAAATTATCCTAATTTGATGCAATTAGATCCCATTACCCCTGTACAATGTTGTTTCCTTATTACCATTTCTTTCAACTAAAATTAACTAGGAAAATATTGTAACCAGCATTTGCTTAAGTGTCTAATTAAAATGTTGCCCAAGTATAATTACTTAGCTAAGTTTGGTGTATTGTCAATCGTTCCTCCCTGTGTCTTTTCTCCAGGACTTGTAGCCTTACTGGTCCTCCTGCATTGAATTAACTCTTTTTATTGTTCTTCTAATTGTGAATTGACAAAGATGCAGCTCACCAATACTTTCAAAGCAATATTAAGCTAAATTGCAGTAATTATTGCCTTCGGTTTCCTAGGATTCTTTCATTGCTCTTAATATGACTACGACTCGCATTGTTTTACTGAGAATTGATCGCATGCTTGATAACTAAACCATTGCCATCGAGTCGTTTGCTCTGAACTTTGTATTCATTGCTGGTATGTGCTTGGACCACGGAGGTCGGTTGTAACTTGTTTGTTTGTGCCTATTAGTCAGAAGAACTCTTTCTCTGGATCCCCCGAAAAATGTTGATGACTGTTGAATCCGCTAAAAATTCTGTGCTGGGTGAGTAATGCTTTTGCCAGAATAGGTTGTTCATTAAGATGCATTAACAATCTGTTGTTCACTTCGGTAATTAAAAAAAATTTTTTTGCAAAATATAAACCATTTGAGAATCAAGTGGCTTTCACTCCCAATAAACCCTTGTTTGTATTTTTTTGCGAGGGTGGGATTTATAAGTTCACCACCTTGAGTGGTACACAGCTGCCGGCCGAGCCAATCTAGATCAGCAAGGCCAGGTACCCAACTGTTGAACATTGTGGTCTACAGCATTGGCATAGAGTCATGTCGCTCAGTGGTTAGCTCGCTCACATCGGAAGTGAGAGGACTTGGGTTCTATTCCCACGCAGGACAGGGCAAAACGGACAAATGTCCTTACTCCACATGCCATCGTTTACGTAGCAGTAAGTAGCACCCTGGGTGTTAGTTGATTGGCGGATCCCTATCCGATGGTAATAATCCTCAATCCACCACTGTTTGTAGGTTACTGCTGTACACTGTGTTTTGCCCACAGTCAACTAAGTTTATAGTGTATCCTATGAAGTGCTTTGAGACGTCTCAATGACATAGTAAGGTGCTCTATCAAATGCAAAGATTATTATCGTATCATATCCATTGGCATCCCTGAGTCAAATGACCAATTTAGACACAAACTTTTATTTTGATGCTGGACAGCCGTGGGCCTCGAGACTTCAGAAGTCAGCTCTGTGAACTTCAGACGGTTATTCGGATAATTCATGTCCTCTAAATCGGAGCTGACTCCCAATTTTGTGATGGGAAGTTATTGGTCTCTACTTGAAACAAAAGATAGTACAGCAGAGGCCTGCTAAGATCAACAACAACAACAACTTAAACTTGTAAAGCGCCTTTCACGTCGGGAGGACGTCCCAAGGCACTGCACAGGAGGCGTGTGACCCAAGCTGGGAGGGGAGTGTTCGGGAAGGGGTGAAACACGTAGGGGAGGTCGAAAAATTCGGGGGGGAACAAAAGGCACGGTCGAAGAGGAAAGTCTTTGTGTAGCCGGTGTAAAAGTTTATCAAAAGGCTTTGAACCAGTGTCAAAATAATAGTTTGTCTCATCTTTACTGGAGCTTGTGTCAGGATTATTCAAAGTGTTTTCACATTTCTCATTAAAAAAAAGCAACATTCTGCTACTGGACGCAAGACGTTCTGTGTCAGACTGCTGATGGCTCTCTGTGAACGGAAGTGCAAGATTCCCGTTGGGAATAAGCAGGAACAATGTTTCCTGGCTTCATTACATACTGTGTTCTTTGGGGATATCAATAAGTATTTCCTTCTTAGGAGAACAACCATACCAGATCATTTGTGAAGTCTTGACTTTGCCTTGTAACAAAAGCTCATTACTCAAAATCCTGAATCTATAGCATCAATATTAAAACTCTTTTCAGTGTACTGCCTTCAAAACCCTCTTGAGAACTTATCTGCTTGACTGTACCCTTGGTCATTGCCCTCAAACTCTTTGTCCTTCTCTCCCTCCTCAGGGAGCCCCATTTGTGAAGCATTTTTGATCAGTTCATCTTCATGAAGAGTGAGTGATAAATAGGTGGTTCCGGGTGCTGTGGGTAACTGAACAAATGATCCTCGCATTTGATGCAGCACCTTTCACGACAGAAGGACGTCTCAGAACGCCTCACAGAATGCATTGCAAAGAGTAGTGACTCGTGTATTTTGCATCAAATAAGATGAACCTATGCCTGGAATTAAACACATTGGTGGTCCATTGAGTTTGGACAACAGAGAGGAAGGTTCAAGCTGAGCATTTGCAACCTTAAAAGATTTTTTGTTACTGAGATTGGACATTTCTCACAAGTTCACGTACAATATTTCCAATCTGGTGACCCAATGCGAGTATTTAGTTGAGTTTTTTCTCCCCCCTATGGTTTAGCAATGCTAAACGTAATGTTTTTTTTTCTTGTTTTACATCCAGGTCCCATCTATGCTCAAGACCGGATTCTGCAAGCCATGGGCAACATTACCCTTGCTTTCCATCTGCTGTGTGAACGTTCAACTCCCAATTCTTTCTGGCTCCCTTACATTAAGACGTTACCTGCTGAGTATCACACCCCGTTGTATTTTGAAGAGGAAGAGGTGCATTACCTTCAATCGACACAAGCCATCCACGATGTCTTCAGCCAATACAAAAACACTGCTCGCCAGTATGCGTACTTCTACAAGCTTATCCAGGTAAGTGTAACCTGGCTGCCCATTCTTTTTCGGTTTAGGACAAGTCCCAACAGCGAGTAGTTTTCACCATCGGGTTTGCTGACGATCGACTGGATGGACAGTTTGGAAGACTTGACATCGAGCCGTTTGACATTGCGTGGAGGGCGCACACACAGACTTGTGAAGATGGAGACAAAGTGACTCCCTCCCGTTTCATTTTATTTCTGATACGCCTAAAGAGTTTCATCAAGCTGCTGCTTTTTTTTTATTGCTTTGGCATGGGAGTGGGATTATACAGGGAAATCATAAGTGCCATCAGGCAGTCAAGGTCAAACGACATGTGGAGACATCTGTATTTTCAATTTTGGTGTTCCTGGGCTCGGGGGAATCACCGGCCTGTCTCCATTTCTGCCTTCAGTGACTGCACGTAGTTTAGAATGTAACACAATTACCAGGCGTAATTTCCAGCAAGCCAACAGTGAAATCACCTGAATCCAGTATTTTCTAATTCAATTAACCAGTTTTGTGTGTCGTTTGGGGACTTTACAAGGCCAATTAATGAAGTAGTAATAATGAACTCGGAGGCAATAGGTGCTCTGCATTGTAATACACTCGGTGAGCAGCGCAAACCGGCAAGACTTGTGAAGGAACTGGGATCTTTGTGAGATTGGCTTTCAGTGACCCGGTGCCCTGCTAGACACTTCGGGCTTGGCTTTGGCGTCTTCTCTCCTCAAGGATCAGAGGTTATGAACCCCTGGTCTAGGCTGACACTGGGAGGGCAGTATTTTGATTGGCTGGAGCTGTGCCGCCTTTCAGGTCCCTCCAGTGGATGTCACTTTTCCTTTTCTCTGGGTGAGAATATCCGTGTTGGAAACCCGCACCAAGGGTTTGAGGAATCTTGGCTGACACCCCAGCCCAGCGTAGAAACTCAGTGGGTTTAATTTGTCTGGTCTGGTGAAAGCGGATGGCAAGGTCTCGAATCACATGTGAAATGGTTAATGGGAAAGGGTGGAATGAGATGGGTTGAGGGTGGCGGGTGCGATAGTATTCAGTGACCGCTCTCTGTGCTCCTGTGGGATTCACAGGGAGGGCAAGCGCCCCGGGTGGTGGGACCCTCCCCCACTTTGAGGGGGCTATATAAGTCCATGTTGTTGTTGTTGTATCTGTCGTTTCTGACAAACGGCATCCAAATTGAGGTGGAATTTGTGAATTTCCAAACCCTCCCCACCCTTTCACTGTCTTTAAAGATTCAGGTAATAGTGAGGATACTAAAGCCAACTGGAGAAGTTGTTGCGTTCTGAGAGAATCAGGAAGGAAGCCTAGCTGCTCGCTCACTACCCAGAGCTAATGTTCACTGTCTGAAACCTGTGTGATTACACCATGTATTAGGCCTGGCTGATCCTGCCCAGTGCACACGAGCAGCCAGAGATGGAATTAATAGAATTATACAACATAGAAGGAAGGTATTCTGCCCATTGTGTCTGTACTGGCTGTTTGAAAAGAGTTGTCTGAATCAATCCCTCCCCTCCACCCCTGCTCTCTCCCCATAGCCCTGTAAACCTGTCCTCCCCAAATAATGATCTACTTCTCTCTTAAAAGTTGTTATTGAATCGGCTTCCACTACCCTTTCAGGTCATGCATTCCAGATCCCAACAACTCGCTGAGTGAAAACATTTCTCCTCACCTTTGCTCTGTTTCTTTAACAACTATTTAAAATCAGTGTCCGCCAATTACTGACCCACTTGACTATACTTGGAGAGACTTGTTACATCAATTCCCCCCACCCCCACCCCTCCCGCCCGCACTATTTTATTACGGCGTCTAATGTATCATCTTTCCCCCATAAATCCCTAACTGTTTTAATGCTGGTTTGTAGAGGCAGAGCCACTGTCTGACCACAAGATGTAGCTGTAGGGTTCAGAAGCAGACCTGTAGATTCCAGCACATCCCTGCCGCACGCACAACCTGGGTTTGATCCAAACTCAAACAAAGGAAATAGATTCATCCATATTCAGATTGACCCTGTATCAGCTGCATTCACCGGTTAACAACAATGCCTACAGCAGCTAACTCACAAAGAGTTTACAAAGGTTAAACATAGATTGTTAAGGGGGGTAGCAAAATTGTAGTTTAAAAACTTTAATAAGTGCAAATGTAAGCTGGAGATGCTTTAGTTGGACACCTTTGGTTTGTATCTGCTAGACTATAGCACGACAGAGAATAAATCATCAGTAAATGAACTAACCCTTAACTGTATGAGCTGCGCATATGCCACGTTGTGTGGGGCTGTGTATGGCATCGGCGGTAGGAACCAGAGCAGCTTGATGGTAATGCTTCATGCTCAGGCTCAGGCTCACACATGCAATGTGGTGCCAAAGGGCTCCTGGCATCCTTAGAACTGCCCCCCACTGTGAGCTGTCAAGACTGGAGGTATAAAGAGAGACAATTACAAGGGGAAAAAAAATCTAGCACTGGGACTGTGTCCTCTTAGAGTTGCTTCCTGTCCAATGGCAGGCGGTGTATAAAAACGATTTACTGTAAAATACAGGCACTGTATCCAATTTAGGTGCTAACAAATTTCACTTTATTTAACTGATTACTGCTTTTAAACTCTCATTTAAAGTAAATTGCTGTATTTTACCTTGATTTTATTGTGGTTGTCACGGTTACTGATTTCCTCAATTTGGGTTCTTGTCTTTGAGGGGGAAAAGAAACTGGTAGCTCTGTTTGGAGATGAGAAAGGGTTTGCATCTGGTTTGTGTGTGTGTGTCTGTGTGTGGCGTGTGTCTCTGAGTGAGTGTGTGTGTGAGTGTGTGTGAGAAGATTTTTAGTTAAGCTGATTTTTAGAGGTGCATTTTGGATGAACTACATCCATACTTTTCAGATTTGAGTATATGTTACCAAATTCTCTCCCCTTTTCAGTTATACAATATTTTGTCGAGGTTTTTTTAAAATTAAAAACTCAGTTTGACACAAAATCTGTTTTGTATTTTTTAAATGACAATACTGTATAACACTTGTGAAGTGAAGACGTGATTGAGGGGATTGTGATCAGTTGTCAAACCTTGAATGTGATTTACAGCTACAGTCTTTCAGTGCCTCTAACCCAAATTTATAGGGTGACTTTCTGTTTCTCTCCCAATCCCGTTCATAGCTTCTTGCTCATTGCTGTTAAATTTAGGAAAATTGTGCAAGTATTTGTTCAAATAAAATAGATATATTTATGTAATATTTGTAATTAATTAGAAGTTTCATCACAATACCGTTTACCAACGAACAGGCCTAAATCAGCTCAACCTGGTGAACTGAACAGAATAGCTCCCTCTCTCTCTCTCTCTCTCTCTCTCACATTCCCTACTGCATTCCACTTTGATTGTACTTACTGAGAACTTGAAAATGCTGTGAAAGGCCAGACTTGGTTCTATTTGATGCACATTATTGCCCAGTCAAAAGCCACGCACAACCTAGTCATTCACTGCCACTCGTCACTTCTTATCCCAAGTCATTAGGTGCAGTTTGGGGGAAAAGAGACTGATTATTTTGGATGGTAGTGTCATTCCTGGCCAACTGATGTCTTCTGAGGCAGCATTCCTACTGCGATAAACGCACAAATCCATGTGCTTGCTTGCTCACTACTTTCATTATAATTTACAAAAGTTGCACTTGTGATTTTAAGAATTGCACCCGAGACATCTCAAATTAGTGCTTGGGTTAAAAAAACAAGTTTTGCTGTTTAAAATTAATTTGACCTGACTCCCCGAGGATTTGTAATCATTCACGTTCCTCCTAATTGTAAGTGGGTAGGACAAGGTGTATTTTTTGTGTATAAGTGGAGCTCCTGTGGCTCAGTGGTTAGAGCGCTTGTCTTGCAAGCTGGGAAGAACAAGCTGGGGGAGACTTGTGCTCGAATCCAGGCAGGTCAGGGCGAAACCTTGGGCAAGTTTCCTTACTCCACACACCTAATAATAATCCTACCAAAAAACAACACAATAATAAAAGTGGTCATTACAATCCACGACTGTGGGCGATTTGCCCACAAATATATACAGTCAATTCACTTTACAGTATATTCTGTGAAGCGCTTTGGGACGTAGATAAGATGTGAAAAGCGCTATATCAAATGCAAGGATTATTATTATTATTAAGTTTGTATGCCTACGTATAGGTGGGAGAGAGAGAGACTGTTGAAATGTGGTTGCTGTTCTTATGAAAGCTTGAGCTTCAGAACTATTCACTGCCTACAGCAAAATATGCTGCAAATAAATATATTCCTGGTCAATAAACTTCAACATTTGGACTTTCAGTGTCTGTGCCAGTGGTAAATGACATTTTGTACTACAATATTTTCTGTTTTGTGGGTGAGAGTGACGGGCAGCATTGCCGACATGCTGTCACGCTACCTCTCGGAGATGTGAGCGGTCATGTGATGTGAATGGCATAATCTTGTGGTTTCCCTATTTTTGCATTTGTGTTTTTGCGCTTTATATAAAAAAAAACCTTGTTCTTGTTATACTACACGAGGCGGCGGGACAGGGGGAGTGGGGAGGTGGCGGGGAATCAGGAAAGTAAAATGTGTTGTTGCAACAAACTGGTACGGGATAGAAGATATACAGTCAAATCACTTTACCGTATAAAGTGAAGCGCTTTGGGACAAAGTTATATCATTGCAAGGATTATTTATTATTATGGAGAATTTCAGCACAGCAGGAAGTGTCTGTGATACTGCTACTTGTATTATCATTTTATAGTTGCTCAGATAGCTTTCCAAGTTCAATTTACAAGTCCTGTTTATATTTTTCAATGGATTTTGATTTGCAAGGTGAGGTATTCCATGAATCAGATACTCTTTTCTTCCCCCCACAAACCCTTCCTCTTTTGTTGGTGTGGTTCCACGGATACCCTCTGGTATCTCACCCCGGTGGGCTTTATATAAGTGTGAGCCTTGACAGTGAGGACAGTACGTCCTCCGCTTCCACCACCTCTTTGGTTAACGCTCGAGAAATTGTTTCCCTTCAACCGTGGAAACTAAGGCTAGTGCTTGGCTTACTCTGTACAGACCACATATCAAACCTGAAGCCTTTCTATATCTCAGCTACGCGCTAGAATCTAGATAAAGCTAGTTCATCAGACTGCTAGAGGGTGCGGTGGACTGGGGCAAGGAGTGGGGTCAGTGGAGGGACTAAACTTTGGGCAAGTTTCCTTACTCCACATGCCTAATAATAATCCATCCAAAAAACCCACAATAAAAAAATATTGGTCATTTTCAATCCACAACTGTTTGTGGGAGACGCTGCTGTGCGCAATTGGCTTGCCCACAAATATACAGTCAATTCACTTTACAGTATATTCTGTGAAGCGCTTTGAGACGTCGATAAGATGTGAAAAGCGCCATATCAAATGCAAGGATTATATTATATTATTTCCGTCTTAACATGCGTTGGGATGGCTCTTATGTCTGAAACAAAATCTCTGAAGGTTTATATATTTTGACCGATTGGAGATGTTTGTTTTTCTTAACGGTGCAGAGAAACGTATGAGAAGAGAAGGTACCTTTGTGACTGGAGGGAGGGAGAAAAAGAGATCAGGGTTTCTTAGAGAGAGGATTTATGTTTGAATAGAAGGACTTATGTTCTCTGAATCTCAGGCTGAGGTTGCTGGCTTACAGTCACTGATGGATTCTGGCAGAGATGTGCTTGTAGTTTCCAAGTACTTTGCCACTGACTCCTAATGCTGCTGCTTATGTAACCTGCTGTTGACTTGTCATTTCGGAGGAAACTTCATACAGAAAATACCTTTTTATTTCCTCCTGAAATTGTGTTCCCCTCAAAGGGTTAATATAATTAAGCTCATTAATTTTTTCCTAATGATTTTTCCACTTGACTGATATTGTTAATCTGTATAACACAGCAGTTGTCTGTCTGCTGTGTACATAACTTGTGTCTGGAGATACAAGACAATTTGGTGAAGTCTCAATTGCTTCCCCACTTGACTTGACACAATTAGCTGAGTGCATGACATGTTGATTGCTGATAGTCTCAGATGAAGGGTGCAATGCTGCTAAACTGTCATATTCCAGTGGGCAACATAAAATATCCTTAAATATCTGCACAGCTTCAGCGAAGCACCAGCAGTACGCAGGAGAGGCGAGAACTTGCATTGAAACATTGGCTCGTTGGTCTGGTAACTGGAATTGTCAAACTTTTGCAGCGAAATAGGAAATCACTTGAATTATAAACAAAATGTAATCTCTGTTTCCCAGGTTAACTGTACGGTGGAGAGTTTGAATTTGTTAATGTTTTCTAATTTAACTTCCTTTTTCTCTATCATTCTTCCTCTCTCTCTCTCTCTCTCTCTCATTCTCCTTTTGCCCTAAAAGTTGAGAGAAGAGAGAGTTGTATTATAGTAATGCACACCCATTTGTTAGCCAGGGATTTCAATAGCTCAGAAATCGTTTGGTACATGAAGTCCAAATTTCCTAGGTCGCCTTCTGTTACCGTCAGTGAAAATCGAGTTACTCTGTGAACTGATCACTTGGTGTGTGATTGAGTGTGAGGAGAGATGCACCAGTGACTCAGTGGCTTGTTCTCTTTACTTACGCTTCACCAGGCTTGCCGTCTCAGAGTGTTCTGAGAGTGTTCACCAAAGCCAGAGTTGGCCCCAACTTACCAAAAAGCCAAATTGTGCTTGTATCGCCTCCTTTACAGGAACAAGAGGTTCAGATAGGGAAGTCCCTCCTGCCGTTTGATCTTGCCCTTCACATCAGAACAGATCCAGCTTTTCCTTAAATGAGTCCAGTGCAATGACTTCAGCCTGGGTAACCTGATCTAGCTGTGGGTTATTGTCGAAATGCCATCCCTCTTAATAGCCACACATGACTCGCAACAAACACACTCATGTTTGCTGAAGATACCATATTTGCTGGTAGATTCCACTACATACCCAGCCTAATTACGGGAACAAACGTATCTTCCAAATGCAGTTCTTGTCCAATGATGAGTCTTGTATTTAAATGGTTAATTCGCTGCCACATTTGGCCACAATCACTGCACTTTACAGTAAACAAAGCGCTTTGAGACGTTTTGGACTGTGTGACATCAGAATACAAAGATTTGCAATTATTTATTTTTTTCCTCTCGATGCTAATTACTTTAGATGCTGCATGGCTCAATTTAGCAATCCTGCACGTGGCTGAAAGTATTCTTAACTAATATTGTTTTATTTAATATTTTAGCTCCGATGAGAGGAAAGTAAATCACAGCAAAGCCCAATTCTGTTCTTTCCCACAGTATTCACCTGCAGTTTTCAGCCAGAATCCTAATCCCTCAACCTAATTCTGGGTCAGGGAGACACCCCTCTCCTCCTCTGCCGTAGCCCCAATGCTGATCAACCAACACAGATCAATTAACTCAGCATAGACGAGGGATATAACCTTGTTCCTGCATGATTTGGCAGCACATCACACATTGTGTTACCCACCGCGCCATTGGGGAACTCCTCAGTATTTTTAATAAATAGAATCACCGACCTGTTTTTGAGGGGTGGGGGAGAGGAAAATAATAAATGTGTTTTTAATTCCCTGTCTTGTGGGTATATCCCGTATCCCCCCCCCCCCCCCCCCCCCGCCTCCCCTGCTCCTCCTGACAAATGTTTTCCATCTACTTTTAGGGACCGTATTTCCATCTAAAGCAGTTTACTGTGATAATGTAGCTTTGATATCATTATTGACAACCAAAGCCACACAACTAATTGAGCAAAATGTGTTCCTTTTTGGACACAAAAGTTGAAGGTGTTTTTAGAATAAGGTCATATCCCAGTGGGCAGCTATTTAAATGATTGAAGATAAGTTTGGTTGAAAAGGGAAGGCGGGATCTCAAAGGCTTAATCCAGATTCCTTTCCTACCTGCAGGCAATTGGCAAATGCCCCATTCTCACTCGCAGCAAATAGGCCTCATCGTCAACTCCCATCAATGAAGAATATTTAGTTGCCTTCTTCCTGCGTGTGAGGGAGTAGTCAGTAATAACCATCACATTCTGAAGACAAAACAGTAAAAAGTTCTGTATTTTTGCCTTTAATTCTGATAGCTATTTATCAAAGTGCTTGGAGACATTATTCTGTGTGAAATGTGCAATATAACAGCATGTTGTAAGCAGCATTTTATCTGGAAATGGTGTCTTTGGTGCCATTTATGCTGCCTAGCGAAAGTACCTAGGACTATCTCATTGTTAGTAATACTGCACAAAACCCTCACTTTTCCTTTCCCCTCCTTTAATCACAGTTTTTTTTCTTCATTAAAATCAATTCAAGTTGATAGGCCGACAGTTATTAAAATCTGAATGCAACACGCGAACAGCCAGCCTGTGATTATGGGAGAGATGGGTAGTTTCACGCAGCTTTCTGTTTTAATAGACTTTGTCAGAACAGCTTTAAATTGTTGTACTTTTCATTTATTGCCCATCTCCAAATTCAATTGTGACTGCTTGTGGGTCCCACAAGATCGTAGAATGAATTATTTTTTAATTGTGGATTAATAAAAATTGTGCATATTTTCTTAACGATCAAATCAAGATGTATAGAGTTCCACAATTCCATAAAGTGATAAAATGTAATATTCAGAGCACAATGGGCCAATTTTCTTATTTGCGTTTTAGACACCGGGCCTCAGTTAGCTGTAAATTTATGAACCCAAAATCATTTATTAAAAAGAATTGCCAGAAAAAGTAATGCGTTAGTTTTGCTTTATCCAATGATAGGCTAATTATAAATATTAAAAATGTATGGAGGTGCCTGGATAAAGCATGAAACATTCATTGACGCAATGTAATTATTTTAAGTAGCAAAGATGTCGTGCATTTATGTACGTTTCTTTATCCATGTAATGGGAATGTTTTGTTCACGCAGTTTTCCTGAGCAGTATGGTATCCCTTTTTGAGGCATGAATAGTTAACCACGACTGATTGCCAGTTACTTTATTTAACCTTTGAATCACTCTGCGCAAACCACTTTCCTCTGGGTTTATTTCTCTCATTAAACTGGGAGGATTAAGAGATGCCTTGAATAAGTTATCAAGATTATCAGGCGGGTAAATACTAATAGACTATTTCCACTTTACTTCCAACAATTATAGTTCATCAGTTTAGTAAAGAGAACAGCATAAATTTAAGATAATGACTACTACTAATAATACGAAATAACCTTTACATTTGATACAGAGGTTTTCACATCGGTAGAATATCTAATTGAAGCCCTTTCTTTCAAAGGATATGTAAAGTGTAATGACTGGGTATTTTCAGGTGAGCACAGGTTCAACAACAACAACAAATGATATTTATAGAGCGCCTTTCACGTCGGGAGGACGTCCCAAGGCGCTGGTTCACCAAAACAGCCATGAAGGTAGTAGCCAACCAAACAGTGGAGGTTAGAATAAATCTCTTTATACTTGTGTTGGAACTTGTCATTGTCTGCCACGAGCAGTTGTTTCAAAAAGCCCATGTATATCGTTTTAAAAGAGAATCATACATGCGACAAAGGGAATGTTGAAGGTCAGTGGCAGAAATGGATTTAGATCTGAAGACTGATGATGGGGTCAGGAAATCACTGAGATACGGATGGGGCCAAATGGGCTGTGGTTAAACTACAATGTTCTGTGATTCTTCAATCACTTTCCAAGTTCTTGTTCCGCGCTCACTCCTCCCCGTTGAGTCGCTGCTTCGTGTGATGGGTGCCAAGGAAATGCGACTTGCAAGATGCAGGGACGCTGAGAAAGCTTGTTTCCCCTTTGTTTCTTCTTCGGCTGCTTCGAAAGCATTTTCTTTCGGGCGAAGTTAAGTGAAATCCTGAAATAGACAACTGGTCCTCATACCCTGCCTCATCTGATCAGGTCTTATCGAGCCTCTTGACAGAACTCAGTGGATCGCTGTACCTGCCAGCACCAACAACCAGAGCTCCTTCCCTAACCCAGTAATAGCCACCCGGCATGGAGGGCGCTATATAAATCAAAGTTGTTGTTGTTGTTGGGTGTTGTCTACTCAAAACAGCGTAGTCGGCCATGGAACAAACACTGTGTCAGTATTGCAGACATGTCAGCCTTACCACCCCCCCCCCACCCCACCCCACCACCACCACCAATCAGTTGTCTGTTTATGAATATCCTCCATTACGGGCAATATTAGCCCAGGCAGTATTTCTTTACACGAAGGGTAACTGGCACGTGAAACAAGTTATCAGGAAGCCTTACCATGTGAAGACAGTACCATTAGTATTCTGGAAGGATGAAATCAAATGGGCTGAAGGGCCTTTTCCATCCCAATCTTTCTTGTGATCTTGAGAGACGGTGATTTTTTTTTAAACGCATGTGTTAGACATGAAAGCAATTCCCTCTCCGCAGCACCATTCTTCATTAAAGTCTTGTCATCCCGCCGGACAGGATATCTGGAGAGGCTCGGACGGTTTCCAGCAGTAAAGTGTTGCACAGATACGCTGTGGAATACATGAGAGGTGATGTGGAGCTCAGCGATGGCATCCTCACCGTGATGCTTTGCTGCCATCATTTTCTCGGTTGCAAACGAGAGAGTGGTGGACTCTGCACAGCCCCACAGAGAGGTCTAAAGCACCAGGGAGCAACACTCGCAGCAGAATTAGGGACGAATTAGCCAAGGTAATTTCTATCTTGCACATTTTCGTTTGCTTGGACTTGGTAGCGTTCTCTCACCTCTGGATCAGTAGGTGGTGGATTGACACCCTAAGTCGGACTTGACAGCGACGCATTTTCCGTAATCGAGAAGTCTGGAGCTTTGACAGTGCAATCAAATCAAACGTTCATTTTCTATACATGGGGATTTAGGCTAGGTTTGATTTATGATGGGACCGAGGCAAATTTCCTCCCTCCCTCCCTCCCTCCCTCCCTCCCTCCCTCCCTCCCTCCCTCCCTCCCTCCCTCCCTCCCTCCCTCCCTCCCTCCCTCCCTCCCTCCCTCCCTCCCTCCCTCCCTCCCTCCCTCCCTCCCTCCCTCCCTCCCTCCCTCCCTCCCTCCCTCCCTCCCTCCCTCCCTCGCTCAGTGCCCAGATTCGGACACAAGTTTCTTACAAGTTATAAATAATAATGGACATAGACAGAGGAGAATTAAATCTTGTCGCTCTATTTAAAGTGCAAACTGGTCGCAGTACTTTACCCGGTCAGTAGATGGTGCAAGTTCCTCAAAGATGATTTTTTCCCCAGTAATATTGCAAAATAGCTTCAGTGGATTAAACTGAATTTGGGATTTTTTTCATAAAATTGATTTTTTTTTTCCCCCAGCAATAAACATAATGTCCTTACACAGAGATAAAATCGATAAGAAATTAATTTAACCTTTTCTTTCCTCTAAAGAAATATAATTTTACAAGCATTTGAACCCAATGAACTTTTGTGATTTTAATCTCTTTCAGCACCAAGGAGTTGTTATTGTACATAGTACATTACAGATAATTGAAAAAAAGTAACGCGTTTCAATTTGTGATTCATTTAAAAAGGAAACCTGCATTATTAATCCCCAAAAGTTCAATCAATATGGTAGCAATTTTTAAAAAAAAGAAAAACGGGCAGTATTGAAACAAAACTAGATTTATTTTTTATTACCAGACTACTGGTTATGTTACTACTGTAATCTCATAAACAATGCGAGTCAATAAAAATGGGTTCTACACAAAACTACTTTGCTACCCGTCAGCCGATATCATGAAGGGGAGGTGGGGGTGGAGTTGTAATTATTTTTCTCACTTCATAATAAAGTCAAAAGCGGATGGTATTGTCTTGCGTCCAAGTTGAAAGGTTTATTGAAAACAGCAGCCTTGATTCTGTGGTTAAAAAGTGTCTGTACCGTTGCCGTTCACCAACCTTTTAAAGCATGATGGACCTTATGTAAAATATTAAGCGAAAGCTGTGCAGTTTTGTCTAGTTAGATCTCCCCCCCACCCAGCAGTTACCCTAACGCACACTCTGGGGGTCCTTAAGCCTTGGCTCTTGCCAATCTGTGCCCAATACTTTCCGGAATTAGGTGAGCAGGATTTGTCCCTTCAGGGAGAGAGAGAGAGAGAGAGAGAGAGGGCACATTCCTTTCCAACAATCTATCTCTTGCGATTTCCATGTGTAGGTGTGATGCATGTAATTCTCAGTTTGGTTACTCGTAAGCATGTGTCAGTCACCAGCCTGATCAATAAATAAATAAAACATTCGGCCATTCAAGCCTGCTCCCCTATGTTCAGTCTGTCGGAAACTCACCTTTATTGCCTTTCCTCATCAATTCAACAAATCCCTTAATATCCTTATAATAATCCTTGCATTTGATATAGCGCCCTATCATGTCATTGAGACAAAGCTTGGCTCTGCTGGATACTGTACACTGTAAGGTGGATTGACTATATTTTGTGACTTATTTATCAAGTATTCATCTGCCAACTTCTCATTTTAAATGTCTTGATTGACCCTACCTATCACCTTCGATGAAGCAGCTTTTGCTCTTTCTTTTTCTTTCCTCCGGGCTTCCCTCTCCTCTTCCCTGTCCCTCCTTCTCAGAACAAACGACACTGTAGTTAGCACTGTGCGAGTTTCTCTCCGTTCCCTCACGCGGACGGTATAGTGGAGGAGGAAGAGAATAAAGTTTTCCTCCTTTTCCTCCCCACTACCCCCCCCCCCCCCCCCCACCTCAGACCCACACCAGACAGATGGGACAATGCTCTTTTGCATGTGTTAGCTGTTCGAGGGATCATAAGGGAAATTAATTTGAGCAGCCTCAATCCAGCTCCCAGTTGATGTGAGGCCATATCACGCTACTGCCCTAATTGTTTAAAAAAAAATAGAAATTTACTCATTCTTTTGTTCTTTTGGACAAGTGGTGTTGTGTTGTTGGGTTATCGTGTTGTGACGGATGGTCCTTTAAGCTTTACAGATAAATAGAACCTGAGCTAGAAGTAAGAGACTTATTGAGTGGCTGCAACTTGTGGAAACGGCCCTATATCCTGTGTCGCACGGTGTCTCAGTCTCGCTACTTGGGGGAAAGCACTGCATTGTCTGAGATGCCAGACTTCAGATGAGACATTAAACTGAGGTGCGGGCTGCTTTTCAGGGTGATAACGATTCCATAACAGTATTTGAAAAGAGAAGGGAGTTTCTCTCGTGATCCTGGCCAAACAATCCTCTAGATAAATTGGTCATTCACTTCTTGGCTGTTTGCGGGTTCTCGTTGTGCCAAAAACTATAGTCAATACACTTGACAGCAATTCCCTGTCAAGGGCTTTGGCGTTATAGGCACTAAATCAGGTGCAAGTAGTGGTATTATTATTATTGTTGTACACATCTGCAAGTGTAGTTTCTGGCACAAGCGAGAGCTGCGCAGCACAGAATCCAAGGGAAACCCAGAGTTAGTCACAGACAACACAGGTTCACATTTCAAACTAATTTTGCTGTGTGTGTGTGTGTGTGTGTGTTTTCCCCCTTAAGCAAACATTCAAATACAACTGCAGAGTCATTCAACCCAACATTAATTTACATAGAATGAAACTACATGCAGTGCGGCTAATGGCTGCATTCTGTGAAGTGTGTGAAACAAGATGATGCTCTCTGCATTGGAGATTGTCCAGACTAGTAGTGTATATCTTCTACTGTGTCGGGTCTTCGCCGGGGCACCAAGCTCTCTACAGGGTCCAGGCACCCCGCTCAGAAAGGGTCAAATGCTTTCATTAATTACCTGTGGAGAAATGAGTGTTTTGATGTCGAGTGTGTTCTCACTGACATCAGGGTCTATTAGACGGGGGTCTAATTGAATGGGGTTCTTTATAAGGAAAGCAGAAATAATAATAATATAATAATACTGGCATTTGATAGAGCGCTTTTCACGTCTCCTAGACTGTGTCTCAAAGCGCTTCACAGAATATACTGTAAAGTGAATTGACTGTATATTTGTGGATGAAACACATCGTTACCTGCACTGCACTCCATTCTCAGCTACTTTCGGAACAAAGTAATTGCACGTGTGGGTGTGAAGTTTGGCTGATAGGTTCTATACTAATGTTGTTGTGGTTGTTTGTGAAATAAGGAATTGTCTTCATCGATTGCTTCCTGAAGGTATTTTGTTCGCAGACTGCCACACAGTTCGCTATATCAAACGCAAGGATTATTTTTCTCATGTTTGACCCCGTGACCCATTTTAAGCAAAGCTTTGTGTTAATCTTGCGCTGTCTCTGTTATCCCTTTTCCTTTGAATTGTGCTATGCACGATTCACGGCTATTACTTTACGGTAGCTGTGGTCTTCTTGGTGTTGCAGAGAGAATACTGTAGTGGGGATGTTCTCTGATCTGCTACAGTACACCTTTCAGTGAATGTCGAACAGTCATTTTGTGACTTGTGAAAACACGCGTAGAATATTAATGTTTCATGGACATTCATTTTTTTTCATCTCCTCACATTGATATTTAACATGTGAACAGCTAAAGCTTGTATTATGGATGCGAAAATATTAATTGTTTACGCAATTATGTTTCTGCAAACGGTCCCTGAGGTATTCATCACAGTAATAACCTGCATTTTATACATCTCGCTTTAAGTAGTGTTTTACAGCGTTTGAAGGGTTATACAGAAAAGGTAAAGTTACCAGGAGCGTGGGTTGGAAGGAGGTGACCATAGGCATGATCAGAGTCAGATTTTAAGCAGTTTTTGAAGATAGAAAAGGAAGGAGACGGCATGGTTGAGGGTTGGGGTTAACTCGGGTGGGTTGGGGTGAAGGCTTGGTTGCTTATTGTGGTGGGCGGGAGGGGGCACTGCGAGTGAACGAACGAACGAACGAGCAGAGGAGTACATCACATATGGGGTTGGCCTCCGACGCAGTAAGATTTCAGTTTTATTTAAGAAAAAAAACAATACATGAAGTTGGGAACACTCCCAAACAGGAAGCAGTTAGTTGCCAGCGTTGAGATAGGGGGAATTGGCAGGCGAGACATCCCACATTCCTCTTCTGTAGCTCCTGGTTTCACAGAGGCAGACGAATAGAAACAGACTTTTATAATACAATTATTTTGACATTGAGTTTAGGATTTGTTGGGATGTGAGACCCGCCGTCCATAGGGTTTATGGCAGAATTGACTGCAGATTATACGTTTGATTGAAGGAACGCGGATCATGTACAGGGCATAAAGTCATGTTATAGCCAAGAGCTGGTGGGTTAGAAGCAACTTCTCAACCAAGAGCTGCTGTTGGCACCTAACCTGAATATAGCCAACTCATAAAATTAACTGTGCATATATTACAATAAAGTAATGTGCGTTGGGAATTATTTCAAAAGCAACAGATTTTTTTTCTCAAAAACAAAATAGCATTCTATAATGTGACCACATTTGAAGCCCCCCTTTGCTGTAATTACTGTCAAATGTAGTGACTGTTTTTTGTGCGAGTGAGAAACACAGATATTATTGTGTGCGCAGGGATATCCCACTAGAGCCCAGGAGGTGAATGACCCATTTACCTGGAAGATTATTCAACTTGACACTGAAATAACCTTTTTTTTTCGAATGGTGTCATTGAATCTTTAACATTCAGTTGAAGAACAGGCATATGGCAACTCGGGTTAACATCTCATCCAACGGGCATTTCACCAACACAACAGTATTGCATTGTTGGAAGTTCCTTTCTTCCCCCTCCCCCCCCTCCTAATACGACACGGGGTGTCAGCCTAGAATATGCGCTCAAGTGCATACATGGGTCTTGAACCTACATCCTTCTGACCTAGGGGCAAGAGGGCGTCTCGCTTTAGGAAGATTGTAGATTCAGAAAGGTTCAGGCAATTGTTATGAACTGCTCAGGAGGTTAGCTCTGGCAGTATATAGGGTGATTGGGGTTGTTGTTCCCTGGTATATCTCTTCTGTGCTGTATGAGTGCGGTAGGTGCTGTATTGTTGTGTGTTTTCTCTTCATGCAAAGCCCTCTACATCCACACTTGCTCTATCGCACTTCCGCAAAAGAAGCAGTTCAGCTTCTGCCCATCGCAAACTCCCCTGCATGTAAAATTAATGGGTTCAGTAACTTTTAACGTTGTGGATTTAATCTTGTTCCAATTTGTTGTGGTTTGTTTCACAGACAATCACTCACGCCAGTCATATATAGGGGGTTGTTGAGAGCTAGTGAGTGAACAAACTGTGTCACCTACCTGGTTAAACGGTAATGTTTTTTGAGGGAAGGGTCGGGCCGGGTGGGGGTTAATTCATTTTAAGATTCAGTAGCTTCACGCGGCAACGTTTAATATCAGCTGAGTGATGAGAAAACAAGAAAATCTTTCTTAAAATCAGTCCCAGTAAAAACACACAGTTGGTTGATTATGCGTTTGTGAAGGAGACCGATATGGTTCATGTAAAAAGATATAGCTGGCTGATACTCACTTGAGTGAGCTGATTATATATAAGCTGATGTTCAATGAGATTTTTTTTGGTCTGGCTACCTTGGGGGTTTGTGAGATAGTGAGCCATTCTATATCTTTGTCAACCAGACCTTTACATTGTATTTAGTTCAGAGAATTCTGGTTAAATACTGTATTAACATACATAGCTTGCTTTTGTGATTTTTCACAGATACTACCGTCTTTAGGATTTAAATTGGTTCAAAATCCTCTCTGTTTTTGGTCAGTGTTGTGTTGAAGAAAGTCGGTGTTCCCATGTTAATAAAGGGGTAATTCTGTTTCATGTGTTCCACATAGAGAACTAGTTGACGTGTGACAATGTGTTTTACTGGCACTCACAGTGAATCCCGTGAAGCGCTTTGAGATTTCCTCCTGACCTGAAAGGCACTTTTCCCAAATACAAAGATTACGAATTATATTGTACTGTCCTGTCCTGAAAGATTATTGGATTTATCCTGCGTGGGTCAATAAACAAATAAATAAGTGCAATAAAATTTCAAAAGCATCATTTAATTTCACAATAATAATATCCTATTGCCTTATACTTTTTTTTATGAATGATAGGTTTACTAAACTTGCCATGTGAGGTTGAACAACCTTTAGCCCACAGAATTGTATTCTTTATTTGGAATGCAGGCAGCCAAGGTCATGGTAGACTTAGTTAAAAATCTCGGATGCACTACTTCTCTCTCTTCTCCCTTCCCCACTCCCTACAGGACCTGAGAGCGGTGAATGGCCCTGTCTGGATGCAGTCGGGAAAAAATAAAGTCAGATCTGGGTCTTTTTGACCGATCCGTTCCTCTTGGTATAGCTTTTGAGCAGTTTCCTAAAGGCTGATTGCCAAGTCGCCCTCCTGACTGTCACAAGCAGGAGAAAAAGAAACCGAGAGAAAAGAAAAAACTTGTGTGTTTTTTTTATATAGTTGCCTCATTTCAAAATGTCTCAAAGCATTTTAGAGTAATTACTAAGTGCGAGCAGATAAAAGAGTCAAATGCAAAGGCTTGATAATCCCTGGAATCAGCTGAGTGTCCCCGTGTCCTACAATATCTCGCTGCAATGTGCGGTTCAAAACGATTGCAAACCTTTACAGGCAAATTATCTTCAGTGTGTGTTTGTGTTTGCCGAGGCAAGGGCTATCATTATAATTGGAGTTGAGGTACAGATCGGCCGTGATGTAACAGGCTCGGGGCTGAACGGCTTCCTCCTGCTCCTATATTAGTGAGTGAAATACCTGCCCACTGTGGGCATCTATTGCCAGTATTGAGTGCTCCCAGGACAGTTTAAATACTCTGTTTAAGGAGGCTGTAAAATCTTCTATCGTCTGCTACAGCAGTTTGCTTTGATGCTGGGGGAATCTGCAGGCGAGAGGCAGTCGTGTAGTTCCAGACATTTATAACATAAGGACTTTGCGTGGAAGCAAAATCTTCAGTATGAACCAGTTTGTTTCTGTGTTAATATAGCATGTCAATATATTATTCCTCAAACTGTACGGTTCTTGTGGCAGCTGCCTTGGTCAGGCTGACAACATTTTTCCAAAGAAGCTCTCGCTACACTTCACAGCAAATCCCGTGAAGCGTTTTGAGAGGTGATAAGGTGTTATATCAAATGCAAATATTATTATTATTATTGTTGGCTGTAAATGCTTAAGTGCATTCACCCACTTGAAATTCTGCGCAAACCCTCTTGAAAAAGATGACGCTTAATCTCATTTAATTCTGGTGTTCTTGAAAGTCTACCTGTACACAGATGGTCCAGTAAAAAGGATTCCATTCTTTGTATTTTAGAAGCATCTTGTCTTGCCCCCTTTCCACTCCTGTCCTACGAACAAAGCAAAATGAAAGAGGTATTTTTACGCATTTTTAAAAAACGCACTAGCGAGCTAGCACCCAATTAGAAGTCTTTTGTGATCTCCAATTTAGCCAAAATTACATTATCTGTGCCGTCTTTTGTTGCATAATTGATTTGCAGTGCAGCTACTTAAACCTCAGTTCCCCGTTCCCCCCCCCCCCCCTCCCCTCCCCCTTTACCACACTCACAACGCCAGCCAATGTACTATTGAGAGGGATGATGAATTACCCCAACTTCTTGATGCTAATGCATCAAGGAAGAAATCGCACACTACACGGGAGTGCCACTGACAGTAGCACTGCATCAGAGCGAGGTGCGAGGAGGGGACTCCCAGTCCATGAAAAAAATATCCGTCTCCCGGGCCCCTGCCAGTGTCAACAAGTGAACGTTTTTGGAAAAGAGGTGACATTCGGTAGGCTGATGAAGGACTTGTTGGCAGCAGATTGTGTTACTGTCACAGGCCCTAAGTTTTATTTTTGTATTGCTCGTGGGTTCTGCTTGTAGGAGTTGATGGAGCAGATTTATGACAGCTGCTGGGCACCACAAATTAAGTTGACAGTGATGTATGGGAGCATTATGCCATGATGATCCTGCCGTAACTCTGCTGGACTCCTCTGCTTCATTTGGCTCTTGTTAGTATCTGTTAGGCTGCTAAGTAATGAAATTCTGCTGACTGACTTGTGTTTTTTTCTCTCTCTCTCTCTCTCTCTCTCTCTCTCTGCCTCCGCCGTTCCCTCTCTTCCCACTCTCTCTCTCTCTCTCTCTCTCTCTGTCTTTCCTGTCCTCCTGCCTCCCGATTCCCAGACCCATCCGAATGCCAGCAAACTGCCCTTGAAGGAATCCTTCACTTTTGATGACTACAGGTTGGTGTTTTAAGACAAAAGATACAAACGAAGAGAAACCTGAAGGAAACCTGAAAAAAAAAAATCTGGGGCTAGGGACGGGGGTGGCAGAGGGCAGGGGGGTGTATTTCTGTTCACTCCATAACCTATTCAACAACCAGTGAATAGTGCAACTGTGATTGCCCACAAAATACACTCAAATCACTTTACAGTATATCCTGTGAAGCGCTTTGAGACGTCTCAACGATGTGATAAGACGCTGTATCGAATGCAAGAATTATTCTTATCACTGATTTATTCCCCCCCCCCTCCCCCCCCCTCCCCCCCCCCCCCCCCCACCACCACCACTTGCATTCTAATTTAATTCCAAACACACAAACTGTCCTGTTTACTACAAAGATATGCCGAGTTAACCCAGATACCCCCTGGAAAGGTTTCCTGTTCGATGACCCCTGTCGGATATCTGGCTGAGATTCCCTCCCCATCATTGTACACTTTGCTTGGGATGAGCAAATCAAGACTAGCGACTGCAGACACACAGCCTCTGGTGCAGCCATTGGAACCACACGACAGAGTGAGTCGAGAGCAGATACAGCTGGGAGGGAATATTTAGAATGTGATGTGCTGGAGGTTACAGCACCTTTGGCCTTGCAAAGGTCTACACACTGTTGACCGATCTCTTAATTTTGCCTGTGTGGGTGTGTGCAACGCAGTTTCTTTTATTGCCGGAGCCTGAGAAACAAAGAGAGGTGATTTCTGTTCCTTTGTCCTCATCTCTGTGGCCCACACATATCGAGGCTCGCTCTGCCTGTCTGTGTAGGGTCAGTGCCCTGTAGCCACTCTTGACATCACCCTTGCCCAAACGGAGCTGTCTTGTCTGACCACAGCAGCACAGGGTCTGCTCGTTACTGCGATCACTCTCGCATCGTATTCCATCAGCTCTCTTGTCGCCCAGTTCCTCAAGACTCGGAATGCGTGCGTGCTCTATGAGGAAATGAAGTGAGCCCAGTCTGCTTCTTAACTGGTCAGGTATTTTATCCCTTCCGCCAGCAACCAGTGTGAGCATTGCTAGGAGACGTCCCGTGTAGTGACGTTCGCCCAGGTCCCTCTCTGGGAGTGATACCCCCCCCCACCCGTCCCCCCCCCCACGTCTGTTTGTTTGTGGTTCCGGGCGGCTTTGTGAGCTTCCCTGTAGTTCAGTACAATGGAACTTGTAAGCACAGCGACAGCAATGTCTCTCTGGTGCTTTGCAAAATGCATGAGGTGTAAACCATGAGGTGTAAACTGATTCATAGAGAGGAGAGAGATGGCTGGCCTGTGAAGTACAGTACAGTCCCTTTGTGATGAACACTTGTTGTTCAGGAGTTATGAGGTGTTCCTTGAGGAATACAATCACCATGTTTCCTCCGTGTCACCATCTCCCTGTTGCAACCGTAACGTAATGTAGAAAAAAACAACAAAAAAGTGTCACTGGAAGATAGTGTATTATCCCCTTATGGTATGCCACCATCACAGTCAGCAAAGGTGTAGCTTTCAAATTTATACCTGAAAAATGTAGGCTTTTATATTTTTGAAACAAGCAAAAAAAAACATCCTTAACACCATTCTGATCAGATAATAATAATCCTTGCAGCCTTATCACTATACACGTCTCTAGAGATGTTTGAAGAGAGCTGTACATGATCAACTGTAAAATGGACTGGCTGTAATTTTGTGGGTGATATACTACTATATTGGTTGTACATTTAGTTTTTTTTAAAATTAAATATATTTCCTCCTCTGCTGCATGCTCTTAGTTTTTAAACTTGTATGAGGTGAACCCGTGTAAAAACATGTCCCTGTTTTAATGTTCACAAATGCCACACCTGCTTTCTTTCTTTCTCCTTGATGTTTGCCTGAGGTTTGGTTGTGAGGAAGGGCGTCTGATATTGGATATATTAAAAGCTTGTTTTTCCCTCTGTGCAGGTGGGCTGTGTCCTCTGTCATGACGCGTCAGAACCAGATCCCAACTGAAGATGGTTCCCGAGTGACTCTGGCCCTCATACCTCTGTGGGATATGTGTAATCACACCAACGGCTTGGTGAGTGATGGGGGGGGGGGGGGGGGGGGGGGGGCTCAACACACAGCAGCTAAAGTCCTCACACTTTCTCCCAGCCTCAAACAATTTTGAAACCAACCCCCCTCCCCAGATAAAGTGTTTTTTTCTTCACTTTGTGGCTGTTTTGTGAAACGTTGCTGAACACAAAGTTGTCTACAAATGACTGTATAAAAGTGCTTTCGAGTTCTTTCTGGCATTGTATCAGACACGAGGATTATTATTATTACTCTCTGTGATCTGTTAGGCGGCTGCTAAAGTTCCAGCCAGTTTGGCAAACGGATGGAGCATCTGTGTGTCTTTCTTTATATATAAAAAAACAAAACAAACAAATCTCTGCCTGTAGGATCCTGATGATCGCAGCCGACCGCTGAGCATCCTCCTTCCCTCCCGCAGGCAGGAGCTTAGGATAGTCTGGGTCACTCACTGCTCCACAGGCCCTGGCAATACCCCACCCTGATCTCACAAGGGGTTTTGGAGGGCAGAAATACAATG
Source organism: Hydrolagus colliei (assembly GCA_035084275.1). Taxonomy (NCBI): domain Eukaryota; kingdom Metazoa; phylum Chordata; class Chondrichthyes; order Chimaeriformes; family Chimaeridae; genus Hydrolagus; species Hydrolagus colliei. The sequence continues at coordinate 656,573 of CM068750.1, forward strand.
TGTTTCCAGTCTACCCGTGGACATTAATATTTGTATTTTTCCATTCGGAAATTTAGACACGCTGACACTTTCCACAAAACTTTAGTGAAATCCTTTTTTTTTGTTTTGTGCCCACAGTGTAGAGAATGCTAACAACATAATCTTGGCGTTTGATACAGCGCTATACCATGAGTGTCGTTGAGGATTGAGAAGCGCTTCACAGTGTATACTGTTCTGTGAAGTGGACTGACTGTAGATGTATTGAAATTTCTGCTTGTCTGTAACACTCGGCTGTTTGCCTTTGTATCTCCTCGTCTCTGACTCTAATCTTTTTGTTTGTAGATCACAACAGGATACAACCTGGAGGAAGACCGGTGCGAATGTGTTGCTTTGCAGCACTACAGAGAGGGGGATCAGGTAGGAGCGAGTATCCTTCATTCATAACCTTCCCAAACCCTTTGATGAGTCTATTTTTTTTTGGAACTATTCAGGTATTTTCTTTATTAAAAAATACAGGTTAATAGGAAGAAATATTGGTAGAGATGAATTACTGCCGGCAAAAATACTGCTCTAATTGCACAGAAGGATGGATTGGGAATTGTGTGCCGCTTATAAGCACTTTCCCTGATGATATGCAGAGCATTTGATGAGAATTATCGGCGCTGTGTTTGGGGGTTGACACACTGGATCGATTTTAAAATCTCACGATGTGTTTTACTCCGAATCGTAAAACATTTTAAATAGTTTGTATAGAAGCCACAATCTGGTCATTTTCGTCCTCCGTTCACACAGATTCTCCATAGTCGGAATAATTAATTTCGAAATGAACACAATAATATTGCAGTTTTGAATTCAGTTTAATCGTCAAACCCGCTGATTGATGAAAGGGACAGGGTTGTGCAGAGGGAAGGGAAGTTTGGGGATATTTTTAATATCAATCGTTGGTTGGTCGGGGGGAGTGGGGAGGGTTAAAGGATTGGTTTGATCATAAACTGTGAAGGATGGCGAGTCTACACGACGATGGAACAGTCCGTGCAATTTGTAATTATGGCAGGCAGTCTGGTTTGCTGAGTGAAGTGCGTATTTGAACACTGTTAAGTTGTCCACACGGAGAAATCGATTGCAGTTGTCATATGATGTGTGACCCCACCCCTCTACCCAGACAGTGATCCACATTGACAGCTTGCTCAGAGCAAGTTATCCATAGGGTTTGGGAAGGAACAAAGCCTGGAAGTTCCGACAATGGTTGAAACATCTTGCAGCTCCCCACTTAGCTTGTGACAACCCATTGTCAACATGCGGGCAAGAACAACAACTGGGATTTATTCAAACACATCTTGAAGCCTTTATTCTCTTGAGCGATTGTCTTCGAAAGGGGAAGCAGTGGAGATCTCGCCTGTTGTGCAGAATCCACATTGTCAACTCACCATCACTGGGCAGAGTATATGGGCTAGATATACATAGCTCGGGATGGATTTGGGTACAGCGAGGTTTTTATTGAGACATGTCCGTGGTACAGCACAGCAGTTCCATTTCCTGAGTGGCTCACACACATTCCAGCGCGAGCTACCGAAATAACTTCAGCAGACCTCCGAAATAGAACATTTTGCATCGCACAACGGTTACTTTCAGGCCAGTAATTGGTCCCTGGGTGAAGGATTTGCTCGTACACATCAGCGAATGGCCCGCGTAATGTTTCCTTTCAAGAAAAAAGAGGCTCGCTGGAAAAGGCTCCTCAACCTTTTTACACTGCCCTCCATGCAGTCATGTAATTCTGTCTCCCTGACTAATCGCCCTGTGTGAGATTATACCATCGCCCGCACACAATAGCCAAGGACGACTTGCAAAGTTGTGGCTACGTACAAGACGAGCTTCTTAATAAACCGGGTTATCTGCCGCATTCTGCTTTTAAACAGTGAGAAAGGTCAGCGAGGGGGGAACCAATTGTTTAGTCTGTTGTGTAAAGGCCGCGGTGGTTCAGCTCAATACACGTGTTGGTTTGTATCGACCTTCGTGGGTAGGGTGTGGGAAGGAGGAACCTACTCTACAGGACCACAGAGCAGAACCATCGTTTAATAAGAACAAATGGACAAGGTTCAGTATATTTCGAAAAATGGGATAGAAATGACCATTTAACTGGAGTTTATCAAAAGCAGCACACCATAACTGAAGTGGTGCAGACTACACTACACTATATACATATATATCAGTCTCCCAACAATGTGAGGCATACGTTTGTTTTCTCCCTTCATTACGTCTGCTCAGCCAACATACCCTGACCAGTTAAAACTTCCTAAAATACCTGCCCCCCCCCCACCCCCCCTCAAGCAATTAAGGATTGCGAACTGCCTATGTTCACTCTGAATATGTTGATTGGGATTTGTTCCTGGCCTGACATTGACACAAAGGACGAAGCTGTCCCCGGGAGTGGATGGGAACCTGTGCAATGACCTGGTTTTCTCCCCCCAAGAAGAGTTTAGTTTGCCCGTGCGTTGGAAATCATGCCTGGAATTGTCGGGCCTCAAGTGTAGCGTTCCCATACAGGCCTGGGTGGTGTTGTTGTTGTTGATGGGAAGGGATGAGCGGCAGTCCAGCCTCACGTGTTACTGACATGCTGTTTACTGTGAGGGGAATGAATGGGGTTCAAGAACCTCAGTGGATAGGTTGTGATCGCTAACACGTTCGAAATGTGAGGGGACTTTTCGACCAGTGAAACACAATGTCATCAAATGTTTTAACAACAATAGAATTAAGTTTGTATAAGTGTCTTTCTCGTCGGATTTAAGTACCACAGTTTCAAGACCCAGGGAGGATAGCACACAGACGTTGGTTTAGGAAAGCGCCAAAGCAGCGGTAGAAATAATAATAATAATAATCCTTACGTTTGATAACGCGCTTCTCAGGTCTTCTAAGACGTCTCAAAACGCTTCACAGAATATACTGTGAAAAGCCATAGAGAAAAGCCAAGCCCAATCTTGCCAAAAAGACTTGAGGAGTCAGCGAGCTAGAAGCCTGTGCTATTATTAATGACAAGCGTGGCAGGGAAGGAAGGGCAGGAAGGAGTCACGGGCTTCGGAGGATAGCAAAGCTGGCTGCAGCAGATATCCTACAGACAGGGTTAGATTCCCACTGTAACCCTCCAGAACACTGGCCAGAATAAAGCACTGGTGGGTCTGTTGAGAGTCCTGACCCAGTTCCACAACACTCTCTGTTCCTCGTATGACAATTGGTGAATTAGGTGGAGGGGGAGAGCGGGTGGGAGGGTGGGAGGGTGGGAGGGGGGAGGGAGACTTGTCACAATCATTTAAAAAACCGTTCAGTAAATTTAATCCCACACCGTATCCAATCTCCAGCACCACAGGCACTGCAGCCGCTCTGCTCCCCACCACAGTGAACTAACTCTGCCATACCCGTGAGTGCAATTGGTGATGTTTACAAAGTACCACAGCACCGTGATATTCCGGGGCAAAAATCTTTGTCTGGCAGAGCCTGTAAGTCACCCGGTACTTCAGTCTGGGGTGACTAGTGAGGGAGGCATGGCCATCTCTCTCTAGCTTCCAGAGACCGGCCACTTTCTGGATGTTTTTGCTGCTTTATTATTCACACGCTGTGTACCATGGATTTGGAAAGGAAAGTCTAGATGGGGGTTTTTATATAATGCCACTGTCTGCCATCTCCTGTGGGAGGTGATTTGTTCCTTTGATGTTAAGCCAAACATCGTTCAACAAAATGCCATCAGACTGCTAACCGTGTTTGGCGCAGTTTTAAAGAACAACGAATTAGTAAATCCTCGTGTAAAGGGGCCTTTCGTCAATTAAAGAAACACACATCAGGACTGATGTTTATTCGGCGCTCGGAAAGTGGCAAAGAGATGCGGATTATCTCACGCTGCCGAGCGCAAAGCGTGTCTCCGTCGAGCGCTTAGACATTCATCCTGCGTGAGAGGCGATGATGAGTGCAAGTTGTTAATAATAATAATAATCCTTGCATTTTGATACGCGGCTTTTCGCATCTTATCGACGTCTCAAAGCGCTTCACAGAATAGACTGTGAAATGAATCGACTGTATATTTTTGTGGGCGAAACGCGGCAGCAAATTGCGTTGTTGGTATTGCAGGAGTAAGTGGTGGAACATATGATACAACACAAATCCCAGAAACAATCTCTCAGGCCACCGGTGCCAAGTTTAGATTGTCAGATCTGTGTGTCGTCCTGAATTATCTAATGCATTTATACTGCAGTGGGTTTATTACCCCCCCAGCAGCCTGCGACTGAATTCCTTCGAACAGACTTTCATTTCTCCTCCTTCTGTTCATTCTTAACCTCAGATATAAAGGCAAATCTCCGTGTTTGGAAATTCAATTATTTGTTGTTAACTTTCTGCCGATAACTTTGCACCCAGCTGCAGCGCTGTGAGACGCTACCCTGTGTGCGAGTGGCAAGTTCCTGTTCTTTTGGCTGAAACGCCCTGTTTTATACCTTTTCAGATCTACATTTTCTACGGCACACGATCCAACGCGGAGTTTGTGATCCACAATGGTTTTTTCTTCAATAATAACTCGCACGACAGAGTGAAGATAAAACTGGGCGTCAGTAAGAGTGACCGACTGTACGCAATGAAAGCAGAAGTCCTAGCTCGGGCCGGCATACCAACGTAAGTTGTATAACGTCATTCCCCCCCCCCACCCCCACTCGACAGGCCCCCCCCCTCCACTCTACCAGTCCGCTGACCCTTTCTTTTCAGTCGGGGTCACAATATTCACTTTGCTGCGAGCAGGAGTTGCTATGAAAATAGTTTTGCCTTATATGTAACGTAAGATTATGTCATTAAGTGTGCAGTATTTATCCCTGTTTTTTTCCCACTCTACGCTACTTATATCATGGTTTGTCATTGTAGTTACAACAACAAGAACTTGCATTATGTTACTCTTATCAACCTGTAAAATGTTTAATGCTTGGTTTGTAGAAAACTTTATCTTTGTGTACAGTGGCTCCATTCCCAGTTTAGCTCAAGCTTCTTCTGTTCAATCCCATATACTCCCTTTCAACGCATTGCGACGTCCTCCTGACGTGAAAGGCGCTTATACAAGTGTAATTTTGTTGTTGTTTTGTTCCATTTACGTGCTGCCTGGCTGGTCAGTTAAAGCCTATGGTGTGTGTGGGTGTGTGTGTGTGTGTGTGTAAAGGTGCTGGAGTCTGTGTTTTGCTCCTTTGCTGTCTCGTGGAAGGAACCAGTTATCAGCAGGCTGATGGGGTGAGCTTTGCTGTTACCTGGTGTCTGTACAGTTGTGGGACCCGGGGTGATGGGCATTAAGTTCAGGTATCTGATCTGACTCCTGAAGCTTCAGGTGGAAAGATAAGATGTACTTGTGTTCCATGGCTGTGAGATTGCTGCTATTTTGTCTTGACATCGCTTTCCAACTTCCTCCAATGAGAGAGAGAGAGAGAGAGACGAGAGCGTACTGAAGCCTTCCGGCTGTCTGAACCAGCCTGTGATGAAGTGCGCTAATGCGCCAAATAAAAATATTGCTTTTGCCACAACTTTTCTCGACAGAAATTTTTCACTTAACTTATCACATCGACTAACCTTTCACTGTCAGGGGGCTGCTCTGGCAGAACCTCAGATGCAACTTTAATTAATGGAGAAAGCCGTATAAAAGGTTGTCTCACTCACCAGCCCACTTACTGTAACTCGGGTTTTATAGAGCTTCCACGGACAGCAATACAGAGATGAACACTCGTGCATTAATTTGAGTGAAATCGATCGAGCTTTTCACCCTCTAAAACCAGGCTGTAACGCTTAAAGCATCACTGGGATTTTCTCCATAATCGATTCCATGCCAGAAGATTTTTTTTTTCAGCTATTTTTTTTTCTCTCTCTCCATATACCATAGAATATTTTAAAGTGAGGTACAAATATCTCCGTGGCTGTCAGCCTCCGGGATCTGTCGTGGAGAGATTTCTGCTTGGACTCCCATTGTTTTTAAGCCAATTGGGTGCATTCAGCAGAGCGGGGTGGGTGGGGGGGGGGGAGTGAGTGAGTGTGAGTGGAACGTCTCCTCTCAGGGGTGACAGATGAAGTGGATTCCAAGTCTTGAAACGCAAGACTGTGGTTGAATTCAGAACCACAAAGGCTGGTATTAACTGTGGACTGGCAGCACTGCTCAGTGTTGCACGCAGTGTTGTGAAGCTCTCTGAGACGCTGTCCGGCGTGGAGGGCACTTATATAAATCAAAGTTGTTGTTGTTATTTAATTTTGGGGACAGAATGTGTGGATTGAACTGAGGGTCTCAATATATTTGCTCCCATCGGTGCCTCCCTGATCAACGAGCGTTTGGGAATTCGACCCATTTGGAATTTGCAAATCTGCAAGTTCCCATCGAATGCTGTGTCACGGAATTGACTGTTTCTGGAATTCCCCCCACCCACCCACCCCCCACCCAATGCGATGGATGTGCAGAGATCAGAGATTTGTTTCAGATTGTCGCTTTCTTGAAAATATAACTTCATCTTCCTGGTTAGCTCAGTCTATAGGAAGACATTGGCAGCAAGCACCCACAACCCCTGGGATTCACTTGTCCTATCTCAGAGGAGTGGCGGGCAGTGCTGTCCAAAAGGGCTTTCTTTCACTCCGAGGAAAGAAACTTTCATCTTACAACACTTGCTCACCAGACACAAGGGACTGATAAAGTGGTTAGGCAAGGCACAGTGAATTGTGTAGACAGACCAGCGCGACTTATTCCTTCACCAGCCGCTGTGTGATCTCGTGCTGTGCTCGTCTTTAAATCTTCTGTTCATTTCCTGGTTTTGCTGTTGCTGCGCTGATAGCTCACCTTGCTAATGCTACGCGCTTGTTGTAGCTGACAACACAAATTAATCTGGCCGACTAAACTCACGGTGTCCATGTGTTCCTGTCAGGTCCAGCGTATTTGCTCTGCACTGCAGCGAGCCTCCGATCTCGGCCCAGCTGTTGGCTTTCCTGCGGGTTTTCTGCATGACTGAAGGTAAAACCTTTTTTCCTCTTAATTTAAAAAAAAACACACACACGAGGGCGAGAATAATTGATAGCCGGGAATGATTGCAAGGCCATCGTCTTCCATAGGGCAGCCCAACAACTCCTCACACTGCACGGGAGCAGCTCAATACACTTTCATCACACAAACGACCAAACTGCCTTTAAACCATTCCCACAAATGTTCGCTTTGTGGACGTGAGCCAGGACTTGATCCTAGGCGTTGACCTGTCTGAAGGATTAACCACAGACAATAATCACTGCAAATTTATCAAGATATGAACAGCTCATTAACAGAGAAATCTGTTTTCTGACACACAACACATTTGCATCTATTTTTGCTATATAGTCTTTCAATTAAGCCTATTTTTCTCCTCCACCCCCCCACCCCCCTGCATTTCAGGATGTTCTTAAGTGCTTCAAGTTTAGCGTTTCTGGACAGCACTAATGATGTTCATTTGCCATTACTGTATTGTTTAGAGTACCTCATTTTCCTGCAAAGTTATATTTAAAATAAAAACTGTTGTCCTCCTTGTAATGTGGATTCCCTGAATAGTGACATCAACTTGGTAGGTCTCTCACCGAGACTCCTTATCAGGAGTCTGCGAGTTCACAATCTAGGCTGGCATTCCAGTGCAGTGATGGGGGTGGGTGGGTGGTGGGAGTGTTGCAATGTCAGTCTTTCAGATGAGATGCTAAAACCGAGATCCCACAAATATCTGCTTGTTCATTTTGGACATTAAAAGATCTCACAACTGTTCAAAAGAGAAGGGAGTTTCTCCCAGTGTCCCAGTGTCCAAAACCATCCAGGTAAAATTTGGTCAGTTAGCTCCTATCTGATTGTGGGATTTTATTATTTTATTATTAAAAGCTCCCCCTGGGGGGGGGAGAGAGAGAGAGAGAGAGAGACATTTGGGCATTTTTCTTGAAGAGGAAACTTATCAGTTTAATGTGCCTCCCCTGCCCCCAAATCAGTGCTGTACATTGTTTGACTGATATTGAAGTTTGAACTCTCTTATCTGTAATTATTCTGTTGCAGATGAACTGAAAGAACACCTTGTGGGTGAGCACGCCATTGATAAGATTTTTACTCTGGGAAACTCTGAGTTCCCTGTGAGCTGGGATAACGAGATCAAACTGTGGACATTTCTTGAAACCAGAGCTGCTCTCCTGTTAAAAAGCTATAAAACCACCTCTGAGGTACCTTTATTATTAACACTGTAATATATAGATGTATGCGTGGAAGCGAATGTGTGCGGGATTTAGATGGATGACTTTAATTCGAACTTAGTATTGCACCAACAGAGAGAACACTCAGTGATTTATACCTGTTCTTTGTTTACTTGTTGCTAATTTCTGCCCCCCACCCCCACCTGAAAATCTCGCTGTTGCCAGCAAACTCAGGAGTTTATTTAAAAAGCTTGCCCACCGTATGTGATGCACCATTGATTTACACGGGAATTGTTCGGGCCTTGGAGACCAGGCCACAATATTGCTCTGTGGTAATAACAGACTTAATGACAAGAACTACTGATTACCATTATAGAGCCTCACAACAATAATATAATGTTAATCCGTGCATTTAAAACAGAGCCTTATCACGTCGTCGAGACGTCTCAAAGCTCTTCCTGAAATATACTGTAAAGTGAATTGACTGTGTATTTTGGGGGACGTTCAGTATGAATGGTTCGGTCACTCTGGAATGTGGACGGCCCTCATTTTTGCCGACATTAAAAAACGACAAGATTACATCGCTAGAGCGCCTTTCATGTCGGGAGTGCTGAGAGACATTTCGGCTTGATTTTTTTTTATTAATCATCCCCCCCCCCCCCCCCCCCCACTGTACGTGTGTCGTTCCCCCCTTGTTCCCCGCCCCGTGGCACCTTCCCCGTCTCTCCAGGTGGACGTGTCGCTGCTGGAGAAGCCAGAGCTTTTGTACCACACGCGGATGGCCATCCAGCTGCGCTCGGCGGAGAGGGAGATCCTGGAGAGAGGGGTGAAGAGCGCGGCCACCAAGCGAGACCACTTCACAACAATGCAGGACAAGAACGCCCCTCTGCCCAAGTACGAGGAGAGCAACATCGCCATGCTGGAGAACAGCGTGGGGGGCCCCAAACTGCCCGTGCTGCTGAGGGACCTGAACGGCAACCAGGACGGTGAGCAGGAGCTGAAGTTGGCGGAGACCTTGAGCGAGGCCATTCTGCCGGGAGGAGGAGGAGATAGGGATAGAGATGGAGGTGGTGGTGGTGGTGGTGGTGGTGGTGGTGGTGGTGGAGATGGTGGTGTGGTGAACGGAGATAGCTCTTTGCCCAATGGCACCGATCCCGAAGGCTACCAGACCCCAAACCAAAAGACTGGAGACGCCAAAGAGAGTCTGTCGGAAAAGAGCGAAACAATGGGAACGACTGAAACCATTGAGATCAAAGAACAATCATGAAAAGGTGGTGGCGAGTTGGTGGAAAGGAAAAGCGAGGTTTTCGCTGTGGTGAACCGGTGTGAAATGTGGAATGGAACCATGTGAACCATTTACCCTGACTGAAAGTGGAGCACATTTTTGATCATGTCCTTTAAAGACAAAGACAAAGAGAGAGAGAGAGAGAGAGAGATAGGGAGAGAGAGAGAGAGAGACATGACAAGGTGACATTCAAATGGCATTTTAGGTCACAAGAGCAGTCTTTCCAGTTTAAAACAAAAATGTAAGTTTATTTAAAAAGAAGTGGTCTTAAACTAGATTATTGCTTATGTTTGGCTTGTCTGTCAGAGTTCCTGTCAGTGTTAGTTGCAGAAATTGGAAACGATACAAATCAGTTTCAGTGACTAACTTTATTTTGGGGGTTGAGTGCGGAGGGGGAGGGGCTGGGTTTTATTATTTTACTTCTTTAAAGAAAACGGGTGGGTTGTTTTGTTTAGATGGCGGGGGCGGGCGGGCGGGTTGGAGTGGGGAGGTGGGGGGCAAGAAGAAAATCCTTCAAAGCAATAGTGGAAAAGAAAACTGTTAAGCTTGTGTTACTGTAAATCAGGTTGTGCTTCAGATTGTCAACGCAAGTTATTGTTTGGTACCTCGCTTTTTTGTTTTGTTAAAAGAAACGTAATGCACTAAATGCACGACTCATTTCAACATTTATGCGCCTGAGGAGCTTCCAGTGGGGAGTGAAGATTTGTACAGTCAGGGCGTTCCCCCCTCTCCCCCCACCTCCCACCCTCCTCCCCCCCCACCACCCCACCCCACCTGGGCTGACTATTCCAAACAGGTGGCTGCCATTTCTAAATTGGTTTCTTATCAATGTAGAATATTCCAGTAGTGGTTGAGTGAGTGAGTGAGTGAGTGAGTGAGCGAGCGACTAGGTCTGTGGCAAACTGAATGCTACAATATCCCGTCATTGTCGGGACTCACCAACGTCTGTCTGTCTTTGTAAAATCACTTGATGCGACTGGAAGATTGGGGAGGGTCACAAAGAATTTCCAATCATGTCGTCCAGTCAGCGGAACTACTTTCCAACTGAAGTCACACCAAACAGACATGGACATGCAAAGCCTTTCATCAAGCTGCATATACACACATACATACACACACACACACACATACACACACACACACACACACATACACACACACACACACACCCGAGCAGGTCTCACTTTCCAGTTCTCTGAAACGAATGTTTTTTGTATATTTGTAATTTTGGAATTCCACCTTGTGTCGAGCTTGGGAGAGAGAGCATTTTTGCCTCAAAATGTAAGAAGGCACAGATTTGAGGAGAATCCTTACTTTCAGTCTTCATTTGGAAGCTTCTCTCTTTACGAAGAATATGGAAAGTTCAACTTACAATTTAATTTAAGATTTGATTTTTAAATATTTTCTGGGATGATGGGTGATCTTGCGTGGAGTCCTGCAGCCTAGAGGTTAAAACATATTCGCCCTACAAGCGAGAGGACCCAGGTTCGATTCCTGGGCTGACGGATAGGGTGAATCCTTAGTTACGTTTCCTTAGTCCACACACCTCTGTTTACCGATCTGTAAGTAGGAAGCTGAATGTTAGTCATGGGTAACAATTCCCCCCTCCCCTCTCACTCCCCCCATAAAGACAAGATCACTCAATCCACGACTGTTGTGCGAGACACAGCTGTGTGCAATCGGCTGCTGCATTTCTCCCACAAAATACAGTCAATCCACTCCACCATACATTCTGCGAAAGCGCTTTGAAACATCTGGCTTGACATGACATGAGAAGGCGCTGTCTAATAAGCAAAGATTATTATATTTTAAGGAAATCTGTCTTTTCAAAATAAGACCAGGTAGAATTTCAGAGTTTTCTGTGTGTGTTAGGGAGTTAGGGAAACTGATGTGAATTTCTGTGATGGCTCCTCCTTATCGTCGTTCCCCCCCCCCCCCCCCCCCCACAAGCATTTCAGTGCTCGATAGCTGAACCCTCTGCAAAATGAATGTTTATTAGTATGATGCTCTGAACGGGTTATTGTTATACGGTCTCAGTTACAAGCTTAGAGCTTTAGCCAGTGATCCACACAACACAAGTTTACCCTTTCCTGACACCTCACCTAACCCAAACGATTAGTCTTGTAATCCTCAAGTGCGATTTACCCTTGTTTGCTTACACACTCACCTGTAAATTTGCTCTGCCCGAATCCTGGATCGATCTGTCATTGTTAGCTGGGTCACACGTAACAAGCCAGTGACTGGTTGGGTCGAAATTGGAGAAGAGGGAAAGGCCGTTCAACTCTCGACATGAAGAGAAAACAAGCAGCATTTGTTTTAATAGTACAATTCTCAACATGAACATCGTTCAAGCCTGGGTTTTTAAACTTTAACCCTCTCAACTCCCAGTGAAGAGAAATTCTCTCATCACCAGTTAGACCTGAGTGTAATACTTGAGTGAATCTGTGCCTGAACTCTGTTGCTTGTGCGTGTTGAGTTGGGAGTTGAGGCGTGGAGGGGGGGGGGGGGGAAAGGGCTCAAGATATTGTGGATACATAACTAGCCTGGACACTTTGCTCAACTCCGAACAGACTGAATTTGGAAATAATCAAGAGACTCTCTGTGTTGCTTCTACTTTTTATTGATGGATGGATTCAGGGGTGGAAGGAAATTCACCATTTTTCTGGATTAAGGAATCTCCACCGAAGGGCGGTTGCACCGGTTGAGTTTGCATCACCTGTGATATTGAATGGTTAGTTTATATTACAGGCAAGTACGCTGCTATTAATTAGTTGTTTCGAGAACCTAGAAAAGCCATATTTGGGGAGGCACAAAATGTCTTTGGGTGGGATCGGATTAACCTTTAGGTCAATGTACGTGTGTGCGTTCCGATTTAGATTCATATATGCGCGTTGTAGGATTTACACCAACCCTCTGCACTGTTGATTGCAACGTTTTTATCTTGACTTTAAATGTTCATTTTATCCTTTCGGGAGTGAAGGGAGTATTTTTTACTTCCTGGTCGAGGAACATTTTTCATTTCACACGAGCGAGCGATTTTGCGTCTGAATGTTTACGTCAGACCAGATTGTATTATTTAATTGATACACAATGTACGGAAATACTTTTTGCTGCTTTATGTTTTATTGGTTTTTCTAACAAAGTTGGAGAAGGATAAAGTGAATGTGTGTGTTTCTTTTTGATAGGAAACCCTACCCTCCACCCTCTCAAAAAGCATTTTTATTTAGAGCAGTCAAGTGAAGAGAAACACCATAGATGAGTGTGGGCTGAGTGAACGCAACTTTTATTTTTCTCCACAGCGGAACGAACGTTGTCGCATTTGGTCTGTCTGTGACTGCTCACTTTGGACAATAGACTCCAATTAAACAGCTTGCTTACAAAACAAAGTTTGTTTGCACTTTTTTTTTCGCGTGGAAGAGGAAGCAATAACTTTTCCTTGCTGCTTTGATTTTCGTTTTGATTGCGAGTCTGGGCTAGTTCCCGTCTTCTTTGTCTGTCTGGGGGAGATGACAGAAGTTTTGCTCTGATCCACAGGACCACACAGTGTGAGTGAACTAAGGTGGGACACGTAACTTAAACCCAGTTTTGCCTCTGTTTCGTGTACGCCAACCTCATTTTAGTTCCGATTCAAGGAGAATGATAATAATAACAACAACAATAATAGGGTTTGGAGAAGCTTTGCTTGCTTTGAAGCCAACGGTGTGTTTTCTGAAAAGCCGCTATTAATCTCGTCCACTAACCAGACCAGGAAGGTTTAGCAACAAGCAGAAAATCAATCGAGTTCCCACTTAATGAAAACATTGCAAAGCGCGCCCTGAAACAGACTGTTTTCCTCACGCTTGTCTTGGCTGGCACAGTGCGCTTGGAGACAATCAACTAGGCACGTCAGTGTGTGGCCAGTCACTGCTGATCAGGGGCCAGACTGTTCCAGTGCAGGGCAGGCCTCTGTCTGCTCTCGACTCTTCATGTCTATGAGGATACACGTGGAGTCCTGTAGCTCAGTGGTTAGAGCACTCGTCTTATGAGCGAGAGACCTGGGTTCAATTCCAGGGCAGGACAGGGCGAAATCTTGTGCAAGTTTCCTTAAACACACACACACACTCCTATTAATAATCCCTAAAAAAATACTAAATGAGTGATTTCAATCTACGACTGTTTGTTGGGAGGGGGGGGGAGACGCTGCTGTGCGCAATTGGCTGCCGCGTTTCACCCACAAATATACACTTTACAGTCAATTGACTTCACGGTAAATTCTGTGAAGCGCTTTGAGATGTCTAGAAAACTTCAAAAGCGCTATGTAAAATGCAAGGATTATTACTATACTTTAGTTGTCACTAAATTATTGAGACAATTCATCTTTTAATAAAGCAATATGGGAGAGCCCTGTAGCTCAGTGGTTAGATCACCCACCCTGCGTCCCCCCCCCCCCCCCCCCCCACCCCACCCACACACACACACACCTCCTCAAGCGAGAGACATGGGTTAGATTCCTGGCAGGACGAAACGTTGGGCCAATTTCCTCACTCCCAACATCTGTGTTTACCTAGCACTGTAGTAAGTAAGGAACTCAGCGGTTAGTCAATTGGTGGATTGCTTTTCCTTTTTTAAAATCCCCCTCCAAAAAAAACCTACAATTGTCTTCAATCCTGTGAAGCATTTTGAGATGTTTCACATCACGTGGCTTGAAATTGCAAGACTGTTCCTATGGTCATTGGGGAAGGCAAGATGGGCGAGTTGGGTTTTTACAATGGATGGGAAATTATTTTGTGCTCTCGTAACTTTCGCTAACGGAATTGGTTCAGGCAATTGGGGGGAGGTGCAAAAAGTCGAATTTTAAAAAAATATATGTCAAAGAATTTCAGTGGAGCTCCTGCGGCTTAGTGGTTAGAGCGCTTGTCTTGGAGACCTGTGCTCGAATCCAGGCAGGTCAGGACGAAACTTTGGGCAAGTTTCCTTACTCCACACACACACACCTAATAATAATCCCTCCAAAAAAAAACCCACAATAATAAAATTGGTCATTTCAATCCACGATTGTTTGTGTGCGGGAAGCTGCTGTGCGCAATTGGCTGCCGCGTTTCGCTCACCCACAAATATATAGTCACTTCACTTTACAGTATATTCTGTGAAGCGCTTTGGGATGTTGATAAGATGTGAAAGGCGCTATATCAAATGCCAGGATTGGGTCATTATTATAATGACCCAATAGATAAATCACTGGAAAACACCACGGAATTTGATGATGTCCAGAGGAAGAATAATGTAAATCTTGAACTGGTACCTGCTGAACAGAGAAGCTTCGGGCCACTGCGGACTTGTCCTCGAGTTGGACAATGCTTTAATAATCGTAATAATCCTCGCATTGAATACAGCGCCTTATCACGTCTCAAATCGCTTCTTCGCTGAGTACACTGTAAAGTGAATTGACTGGGGTTTTTTTTGATGGGGAAAATATTCAATTTTATATACTCTCAGCCAACACAGATTTTTCTTTTGTTTCCTTTTTATTATATATATTAAAAAAAAGGGTCAGATGCCACTGTCCTGAAGGTGTTTTATATAGAAAATCATTTTCTACGCGAGCTCGGGTGTGATTTTGTGCTGGCCCGGCATCTAAACTGCTGGAATTGTCTTCGCTCTTCCATCTGCGGCTTTTACAGAGATAAAGAGTATATATATATATATATATCTAAGGTGTCCACTGCAAACCAGATGGGAATATCTCTCTCTCTACCGTGGTGTTTGGCCGTGTATCTCTTATGAAAGCTGAACCTCTCGGGGAGGAGGGGAAGTGTAAAATGGGTCAAGTGCCGTGTGTGAACTGGTCACCAGAGAATCCTTAAGTTGTTGGATTTTCTCCTTGTTCCTGGTATTTCTATTAATTCTAATAACGGCCTATTATAGCACTGGCGCGGGGGGAGAGTGGGGCGATTACATAGACTTTATTATTAAGTGCATGTGGGTTTAGCGTGTTTCGTAAAAGACTTCTTCCTTCCTTCCCAACCTCCGGCCTAATTGTAACTTGTGCGCTGGGAACAGGCTTTTCTAGTGGAAATAAAAAGGACAAACCTTTGCCATCAATCTGGACAGTAAGGAAAGGTGTCAGATATGAACTGGGGTCTAAAGGTTCAAATAACTTTATGATGCAGTAAAACCTCGATAATCCGGCATGATTGGGGCCACATGCCTCACGGATTTGGGAGTTTGCTGGTATTTAGCGCCTACCTGGAGATCAGTGGTTAGAGCGCTCGCCTCGCAAGTGTGAGAACCTGTGTTCGAATCCAGGCAGGTCACGGCAAAACCTTGGGCAAGTTTCCTTACTCCAGACACACACACACACACACGCGCGCGCGCATGCGCGCATATAGGTCTAATAATCCTCCAAAAAGAACCACAAAAATAAAATTGGTCATTTCAATCCACCGCTGTGTGTTTGGGGGGGACACGCTGCTGTGCGCAATTGGCTGCCGCGTTTCGCCCACAAATATATATACAGTCCACTCACTTTACAGTATATTCTGTGTGAAGCGCTTTGAGACACAGTCTAGAAGACGTGAAAAGCCGCGATATCAAATGCCAGGATTATTATTATTATTATGATGACCTGGAAGTTGCTGGAGAAGCTCTTCCCCAAACACCTTGTGTAAACACAGCGCTGAAGCCACCCACAGCGCGGAGTGACCCAGCGGCCAAACAGGGCAGGCAGAGAAACCCCACCCACACACACACACCTCTCTTGCTTACCTCGCAGTAAGTAGGAGCCCGGTTGTCGGTCGATTGTCGGATCACTTTCTGGGATTAATGATCCCTGTTGATAAATGAATGAATCAATAAAAATGGGGTCATTTTAATCCGCAACTTTACTGGGACACCGCTGTGCGCAATTGGCTGTTGCGTCTCCCCCCCCCAAAGTACACAGTCAAATCTCATGATAAGGCGCCATAGCAAATGCAAACCTTTATTGTCATCGCCATTATTATTATTATCGCAGAATCCGGGACAGTAGCTGATAAAGCACTGGTTAAGAATTAAACCCGACTGGAAGAGAAATCCTAAATTTATTGGAAAAGCTAATTTTCTTTTGTTTTAAAAAAAAACCTTAATACCTGAATTTTCTAAACTTCTTCCTGCACCAAACCAATGGCAATGTGCCTCGCGTATTAAGATACTTTGAAATGTGATGACTTATTATGTAGACAAGGAAGAGAGGTAATCTACGTCAACAGTGTCACCCCCCAAATAGTAATGAGACCAATGGGGCAATTAATCTGCAGTTTCTGGGCTCTACTATCCAAGTCAAACAGTGTTAATACTAAAACAAACATTAATACTGGAGTAATAAAACTACTCAAATGTCAGGAATAGGCTTATTATTGTAAGGTAGGACTCAACCTGCCAGCCAGAGGCTACGCAGCCTATTGTGGCTACTCTAGCTCTGTGTCCTCTCATTCCCATTCCTCCCCCCCCCCCCACCCCACCAAACCCAGTTCATTAGATTTTCAAATGAAAAAGAGAGGAATGCTAATACTACTAATAATAATCATCCTTGTATTTGCTGCAGCGCCTTATCAGGTTGTGGAAACGTGTGTCTCAAAGTGCTTCACAGCACACACCATACAGTGCAGTGACTGTACATTTTTTGCAGCATAACGATGGGAGGCGACGGTTGGGACCGGGAAAGGATGCGGGTGGGGGTGGGGGGGGGGGGGGGGGGGTGTACGGGACTAAGTTGCTGCTAAACTTGGTTTCAACCATACGCGAGTTGCGAGTTGGAGGGGAGAATCGCCCAGAGTTTCTGCTCCCAATTGGTCACCTGCACCACATTAATCCCCACTACCCCCCCCCCCCCCTCCCCCTTTCCCCACACCCCCCCCACACCCCCCCCGGCCCCGCCAAGTGTGAAGGCCACGGTTTGTGGGCAGGATTGGATGGCTTGGGAGTCCTGGCTGCTAACTGACAGATACATTAACCCGGGGTTTGGCCGAGCTGTTGTTCAGGATGCTTGTTGGTGCCTGTGCTCTTTGAAGAAAGAAAAAAGAGGGGAAAAAAAAGGAAGTCACCAGAACCACCTTTAGAAGAAAATTGGCCAGAAAGAGAAGAAATGAGCTGCTAACTCCCACTTGAGTTTTTGCAGAGCTGGGTGTCCAAGTCTCATCTCTGGAGGCTGACATGTTGAGCTTGTGTTTCGTGGGAAGGTGTGAATCGACAGCCAGGTGGCAGAACGGCAGGACTTCTCACTGAATAATGCATCGGAGGCTGCCATTGCAAGGTATCGGACCTCGCAGAGCCAAATTCAGGGGGACTATTATCTAGAGAGGAACTTGCTTTCATTCCTCCCCAGCTCTTTGGTTCCCCCAAAATCCACATACACACACACACACACACAAAAAAATCCCTGTTAGGGCAAGGCAATGATCTGCCACTCATTAAAGTCACCAGTGCACGAAAGTGGTCACTTTCAGCCAAGTCACTCACTCACTCACTCTCGCAGTTATGATCTTGAAAGAGCTGCACATCCATGATAAGCCCGATCAGATCAGGAAATTCACTGTGTGGGGAGTGTGTATAACACAGAAAGTATGTTTCTTTACCTCTCCATTATATCCTCTTATCTATATTTTGCCCTGTAAAATATACAGTCATTTTTCACTTTACATTATATTCTTTGAAGCGCTTTGAGACGTCTCAACGACGCGGGGCAGTGAGTGATGCCAGGAATTATAAAGGGTTTGGAGAAAAATGAATGAGACAAAAATTTCTCCTCAACTAATAGAATTGAGGGTTATTAGGTTTAGACGTAAATGCCTTGAGGGAAACTTGAGGGAAAGTGAACTCAATCAATCATTGGCTTACCCCTGCCTGCAGTTCCTACTGCTCTATTGTTACTGCCACATAACTGGATCTGTGGAACTGCGGCTGAGCAAGGCTCTGGTTAAGGCTTCCAATGACACCCAGCGCGATCGTGTACCTGGAGACTTGAATATGGGACAACATCAGTAAACAACTAAGAGGAACTTGATAGAGGTTACAATCAAAAGCTCAGAGATCTAAGTATCCCCCCCCCCTCTCTCTCTCTCTCTCTCTCTCATATGCCCCTATCTCTCCTGAACTTCCTACAACAACAACAACAACATTACACGTGTTACAGCGCCTCTCGCGTCAGGACAGCGGCCTGGATGTACACAACTGGGCATTTCATGTTCCGATTTCGCCCGAGTGAGAGTAACCGGACTAAAGGTGTCATTGCGATCGATCGCATCCAGTAAACAATAATCCCTCCGAGAGTACCACAAAAATAAACTTGGTCATTTCAGTCTGTGACTGCCCGTGTGGGGGGAACGCTGCTGTGCGCAGTTGGCTGCTGCGTTTCGCCCACAAATATGTATATAGTCATTTCACTTTACAGTATATTCTGTGAAGAGCTTTGATCACGTGGATCAGAAGTGAAAAGCCACGATATCAAATGCCAGGATTATTATTATTATTATTATTCTAATCGGGAAATTGGGTGTGTCAGACACCCGGTTGCCAGAAGATTAAAAAACAATGGAGGCGATGTGTTTATTCCCTATCTCCATTTGATCGGCAATGTTTGACACAGTTAGCGTCAGTTTTTATGGAATCAAAGCTTTTCTAGTTCCCAACAATATTATTACTGTACAATCTGCGAAGAGAACGGACTTAATCCATGCTGCAAAATAGTTCTGACTATTCAAACACTAGAGGAGTGATGCACATTTAGATACAGGAGCTTACATCAGCGCTGCTCTCTAACATTACTGAAGAGAGTTGTTGTTTCCTTGGAGTTTGGGCGGGGAAATAAATTGACCTGTTATATTTATTTGGGAGTAAATGATTTATCCTGTAATCCAGTGAAAACCTGGGCCTCAAATTAAAAATAAATATTTACAAGTTGACAAACGCAAGGAATTCACAGGGTCAACTAAAAAATCATTAGTAATTGTAAAAAAAAAATTCCGTGCATTAGCGAGGTCAGGGTATCATGGTAGCGTGGGGTGGGGTGGAGGGGTGGGGGGTGGGGGGGGCTGATTGGATTTGAGGTACAGATCAGCCATGATCTTATAGAGTGGCGGGACAGGCTCGAGGGGCTGAATGGCCTCACTCACTCCTGTTCCTATGCTGTGAGATACCATGCAAGTTGCAATAATTGAAAGTGTTTTTTTTCAGTTTTCCAGCAAATACAGTTGTATTTGCTGGAAAACCTGTACAGTTGATTTAACTGTACAGGTGTGGGATATGATGGGAGCTGACCCACATATATATATCTACATATATATATACAGCCTGCTGCCTATTTAGACGCTGTGTATACTGTGTGTGTTTAGTGCACAACTTTAAAAGCAACTCACGATCACACAGCAAGATTCAAATCGAACAAATCTCCCAAGACTTTACAGAATAATAATAATACTACAGTAATAAGTATAATAATAATAATCCTTGTATTTGATATACCGCCTTATCCTGTCCTTGATACATCTCCAAGCACTTCCTGGGATATTCACTAAAGGAGATTTGCTGTGTATTTTGGGAGGTGGGGGGGACACGACAAAATGTGAATTAAAAGATTGAGATTTATGTGACAGGACAGCCAGCTCTAACCAGAGTCATTGTATTTGGTGTTCGCCTGCATTGTCTGTTAAACTGACTGCCCTCACCGTTTGCCATGTTTCTTTGCCTATCTTGTGAAATCCGCAAGTTAAACTTACTGTGTTGAGAATCTTAACCACTGATGGGCCACAGAAAGTTGCTGTTGACATCTATTGCTTACCCCCTCCCCCCTCCCTCCCCTCTCTACCCCCCCACCCACCCACCCCCCCCCCCCACCACCCACCTTGTCAGGTTTCCTCGACTATTCATGAACCGTTTGAAGAGATTATCTATTTAACGAACCGGTTTGAGTCTCCTGAAGTGGTCATTAAAAATAGTTTTTTTTTAAAAAAGGTAAAAAGGTTAGAATGGCATTTTCTCGCTGTTTTGCTTTGCGCATTTTGGAGTTTTAATTTCTAGTTATTCCGCTACTCGGCGCAGCAGACATACCCGAGTGTAGTGTAGTGACTGTGTGTTTAGTAGACGAACGCAGAGGCCAAATTTGATAGCACAGTAAACGTCCCCCGCAAACAGCCACGATAAACAAACCACCAATTTTATCTGGGGGATTGTCAGCCAGGACACCAGCGAGGGGAAGAGAGACGGAGAGAGAGCGAGAGAGAGAGAGAGAGAGAGAGAACGAGTGAGAGAGAAAGTTTTACATCCTTGACATTCTTTAACATTCACCAGGGAAAGGTAGACCGGAACTCGTCTTAACGGCCTCGCTCTCAAATTAGATACGATGGAGGGTTAAAGACAGGGACGAGGGGGGTGGGGGGGGGGGGGGGTGCTGGGAAAGCAGCAAAAACAGATGCTTTATTTTTTTCCACCAAAAAAATACAAACTAACGGAATGCTATTTTTTTTTGCTGAATGCACAGAAAGAAGCCCGGAGTTTGAGGGGTTAATTTATAATTTGCTGGGAACTGAAACCTGGTTCTCAGTTTCATCATCGCAGTGACTCGTGCTGTTTGGGTGTGAAATTAACATCAACACCTATCAAGTCATTTTTATTCATAGTTTATTCCAGGGCGCCGTGTACTTTTCCCAATCAATGTGATTTTTTTTTTTGTTTGACTTCGCTCCCCAGATGGGTTTTTCTGTTGCCCGTTTCCTTCCCCCTCCACCCCAGTTCAGTTAAAGACGAGGCGCTCTTTTTTGCGATCGATCCACGATCCGCGCTGAGTTTGTGACTGGCTCCGGCCACTGGTTAAACACTCTCCCCTCCATCCCTCCAGCCCACAGTCCCCTCCCCCTCCCCCTCCCCAAACCTGGGTTCGATTCCAGGCAGGTCCAGGTTGAAATCTTGGGCAAGTTTCCTTACTCCACACACACACACACCTAATAATAATCCCCCCCACCCAAAAAAAACCCTACAATAATAAAATTTGTCATTTTCAACCATGACTGTGTGTGTGTGGGGGTGTGTGTGTGCTGTGTTTCGCCCACAAATATACTAGTCAATTCGCTTTACAGTACATTCTGTGAAGCGCTTTGAGACACAGTCGATAAGATGTGAAAAAGCCGCGATATCAAATGCCAGGATTATTATTATTATTCTTCTTGTTATTAATCAGTATAAACCAAATTGAGAAGCCTCCAAGATCTTCACGGAATACACTGTAGTATGCGGGCGAAACGCGGCAGTTGTGCGCGGCCTACACAGCCAGCGAGAGACACATTTTCAACTCATCTGAAGGACAGCGCCTGTGACAATACACACACACACGCTCGGGGCTGCATTCGCCTGGGATTTGAAGCCACAACCTTCCGATTCAAGCCAGGCTGGTGTGGAGTGGAGCTGTGTAGACCAACATCCGTTTGGTCAGAGTTTCGCCCTGACCTGAGCTGACCTGACCTGAGCTGAGCTGAGCTGAGCTGCCTGGATTTGAAACGCAGCTCTCACACACTTGTCACAACCAATAAAATTTTTTTAAAAAATATTTGAAAACGCTCTAACTCACTGAGCTTCAGGACTCCACGGGTTTTCCCCACAGTAATCTCTAGAGCCTGGGTGGGGGAGGCTGAGTTATGAGTCCTGTTTAAACTCTGGACTGACCCAAACTCACTCGACAAGGACTCCCCTTTGAGGCAGCAGACAGATTGGGACTTTTATCACTGATTGTGGGTTAGACTGAAACCCAGAGCCCCTGCTGTGATAGGAAAGGAGCCATATGCTTCTCAGTCCCTGTATATTTTTAAGGTGATTGATGTGCAATTTACCCAATCTTCACAAGAGGGTGTGAGGTAATCTCCTCGCTCCTCGCTGACAAAAAATATTGAACCAAACCAAAAGCCTTACCCCACTCCCCCCCCCCCCCCCAATCAATGGCCCCCCGAATCCGCTCAGCAATTACGTGACTTGCCATCTCAATGTACACGCCATTTAATATCAGATAATAATAATCCTTGAATGATTGAATTCTGACACTGACAGGGCTCTCCCCCCCCCCCACCCCTGCCCTCCCAGCCACCCTCCCCCCCCCCCCCCCCCCCACACACTCTCCCAGGTGAAAGAGGTTTTGACCAGGATGTGTGTGTTGTGACGATAGTGGAGGGTAACAATTCCCCGGTACGGTATTTATCTTGGGCTGGAATCAGCTGGTGTTCTAAGCTCTTGTATATTGGATGGGGAGTTCTGTGTGGTGGGGTAGTGGGGGGGGGGGGGGGGGGGGGGGGGGATTGGGGGGGGATTGGTTTCGGGCTTGTAAGTGAAAAATTTCTGCATAATTTCGCGGCATCCAATTCCGTTACAAATTTATGAAGAAACTCCTTTAATCCTTATTTAGTTCTTGAATCATTTAATTCACTCGCATTTTACATTTCAAGTGCCGAATGCATAATTTATGCTACTGAAAGATTTACAGAAGAAAAAAAACCCTCTCTCACTCTGTCTAATTTACTGCGTTTCCTCATTACACTGTGCAACACTGACCAAAAGATGTTTACTATGGAAAGATTGTCAACTGCCTTCGCTAGTTACTGCCACACAAATCTCAGTGTGGGGTGTAGGAACTATTGCTGCGGAAACACCACAACAGATTTATTCTGCCCCGCCATCCATTTTATACTCAAAACGGTCTCTGAACAATCACATTATGACTGAATATATAATCGCCAAATTAGAGTCGTAATATTGAAGCAGTGCGCACGGATTTTTTCCCTGGAAGTTGTTGTGTAGGCATCGGTCATTTTTAACCGGCCGGCATTTCAAACTCTGGATTTACGCCATGTTTGGGATTGGTGGCTGAGATTTGCTGATAACATTACAGTATATTGTGGGTGGGGGGGGGGGGGGATATTGGTGAAATCTGCAGCGTTCTGTTCAAATGATTTCTTAGGAGACTCGAGCCAGGACTACTTCTGCTAATAATGACGTACACACTCCTGACTGTCACTGTTCCTTTGAGGGAATTTACACTCCACAAATACAGGAGCAGAGTCAGAGCAGAGTTTTGGTGTGTGGGGGGGGGGGGGGGGGGAATTCTTCATCCGGAATCCGTTAAGAAAATGGCGAGGAGCAAATCCGATTTCCCTTGGCCCGCGAGCCATGATCCCCAGGCTTTGGGCGCAAACACAATTCATTCTGTCGACGCGTTTTAGCAAAGTTCCATTCATAAATATGTATTATTGAAGGTTGCAATGTCTCTTAAGTTGCCTCTGGTTCAGGGCTCGCCCTCTCCCCCCCTCGCGATTTACAGACGCTCTTAACTCTGTCATCAAACCACAGCGCTTCTTAATCCACTTCTGCTCTCGTCAGCCTTGATGTTATCTTGCGCTGCGGACTTGCTCCTTCACCCAACTTTCTCAATTAAAAAAATATATACCATTCCCTCCCTAGACACGACAAACACGATACAGAAGAAACATAAATAAGTTACTCTCCCCGAGTACAGAAACTCCTGGTTATCTCTTGCGAAACGACTGGCGGTACTTTGTGTGAACTTTTTGTTGTTGTGGAAACTTCTTTTTTTTACACACAGACTCCTCGATGCTTCCCGAGGTCAGGACAATCCAAACCTTCCAACCGTCATCAGTATTCACAGGTAAGGGTTGGAATGAGATAGAGATCTGAAGCTCAACAATGCAGCCGTCATTATATATCTCCTCGCGCTCGCTCCCTGCTAAATTGTGCCAGTTTCCTCTCCTTCTAAAGGTGTTAGACTCCATCCAGCAGTCCCCCCGCCTCGCTCGCCCCCCCCCACCCACAACCCCACCGTCCGTCCGTCCCCCCCCACTCCAAGTCTCACCTCAAGACTCTCCTCTTCGATGGACCCATCGGCAACTCCTAACAATAATAATAATGATCCTTGAATTTGAGATCGCGATTTTCACGGCTTCTAGACCGTGTTTCAAAGCGCTTCACGGAATATACTGTAAAGTGAAGTGACTGTATATATATTTGTGGGCGAAACGCGGCAGCCAATTGAGCACAGCAGCGTCCCCTCCCCCCCCCCCCCCCCCCCACCCCCCCCCCCCCCACCCACACACACAAACAAACAATCATGGGTTGAAACGACCAATTTTATCAGTGTGTTTTTTTGCGAGGGATTATTATTAGGTGAGTATGTGTGTGTGTGTGTGCAGTAAGGACACTTGCCCAAGATTTTGCCCTGACCTGCCTGGATTCGAACACAGGTCTCCCAGCTTGCAAGACAAGTGCTCTAACTACTAAGCACAGGAGCTCCAAAGACGAGACAAGTCAGTGCTACTGATGGATGCATAGAAGATGCAATAAACGTTAAATAGAATTGAATACTCACTCCAGGATTAATAACTTCTCGTACGCAAATGTCACGGATTATAGATAAATAATAATCCTGGCATTTGATATAATGCTTTTCACATCTTATCCACGTCTCAAAGCGCTTCACAGAATACACTGTAAAGTGAAGTGACTGTATATATATATTTGTGGGCGAAAACGCGGCAGCCAATTGCGTACAGCAGCGTCCCCCCCACCCCCCCACCCCCCCACACACACAACAGTTGTGGGTTGAAAATGACCAATTTTATTATTGTGTGTTTTTTTGTTGGAGGTGTGTGTGTGTGTGTGTGTGTGCGGAGTAAGGAAGCTTGCCCAAGCTTTCGCCCTGACCTGACCTGACCTGCCTGGATTCGAAACACACAGGTCTCTCTTGTAAGGAGAGCGAGTGGCTCTCTAACCACTGAGCGACAGTGAGCTCCACAGTGACCTGACTAACCTTTCTTCGTTCACACAACTCAACCTCAGCCCCAGCACCTCTCGGTGATGCCACGGTGAGTCACTCTGCCATCTGTGGCAATGTGGTGGTCTCTCCTCGCGATGGAAACCAGAGAAACTCACAGCACAGAAGGAGGAGGCCACTTGGGTCCCAATTTGTGGCGTTGGGCTGTTGAGGAAGAAAGGAAAAGCAGTCCAAACCTGATGTCCACACCCCTCCCCCCCACCCCCACTTCTCCCCCCCACCCCCCCCCACCCCAGGTAAGGCTGTGTTGACTAAAGCTAGTGCCGGCCTACTCTCCATTGTACTGTTTGGGAACGTGACGCGGATTAACATCGCAGGTTAATTCAAAAACAACGCACCTTGCACTTGCTGTGGCTTGGAGCAAACCAAAAACCCCCCGGGTTTCATTCCCAGCAGGTTGGGAGGATTTGCTGATTCCGCACGCCTCTGTTTACCCAGCAGCAGGTAGTGACCTGGCAGGTAGACAACAACAACAACAACAACAACAACAGAATTACACTTGTACAGCGCCTTCCCGCCAGGAGGACGTGAAAGGCGGCGGAATTGAAAGGCTCGATAGACGATTGGCGAATTGCTTTCCAGGGGGAATAATTCCTTTTTTTTGTTTGGAAAGAAAAACTGCACAATAATAAATTTGGGCATTTCATCCATTCCGCCACAAAACATACAGTCACTTCAGCTTGCAGTATATTCTGTGAAGCGCTTTGAGACACGGTCTAGAAGACGTGATGGAAGCTGCCACATCAAATGCAAGGATGATTTATTGTTGTTGTTGTTGTTATTATTATTTGAAAGAGGAGATTGGAAAAAAGGGCTAAATGTTCTCGTGTCTGTCCTGGCGAAACGCTGGCAACATATTTAACATAAGAACGTAAGCGAAATGACCAAAGTCCATCCAGCTTTCCATAGCAGTCGCTTGCACACGTACGCCCCAAAACTACCCTGTGTGTATCAACAAGAAAACATTGTTTGTTTGGTCTGGAGGCAGAGGTCTGGAGGCTGAGACTGTGGGAGAGAGAGAGAGAGAGAGAGAGAGTGAGTGAGAAGGAGAGGAAAAGGAGAAGTGGAGGGGAAGCGATTCAGAACCTGTGTTGTGTGTGTGTGTGTTTTTTAAAAAAAACTTTAAAAGTTTAAAGTTTTTTAAAAAACTTCAAAGCTGAGGAATAGGAAGCAGTGTAAAACGATGTGTGTGTGTGTGTGTGTGTCTCTGTGGACCAATAATCAACTCTATATCTTGGGTGAGCCAGTTAGGCCTCTCGTGTACGTACGTGCAGTATATCTGATGAGAACTCTTGGAAAAATAAATGGCCCTATCCCTCCAAACTAGTCATTCTCCTCCTCCTACTCCTCCTCTCTCTCTCTCTCTCTCTCTCTATCTCATCGCCTATGGTTTTGGTGGTGATCCACGCGCTGGATGTTTCTGAACTCCAAAGCATTTAGAGCTGTAGTTCCCAGAGGTGAGGCAGTATCTTCACATCAGTGTCTCCTCAATCAAAGCCCTCGCCAGGCACCTGTAATGGACACCAGATGTATTATTGAAAGGCTGGAAAGTACAGTAGCAAGCCAAGGGAGGGGAAAAACATGTGTTTTTTTTATACGTTCTGATCTGAAATGAATCCAACCCCACCCCCCCCCCCCCACCCCAACACTCCCACTCCTGTAGTTGAAATAATTATAATTAAAAGTGGACTCCGCTGATCCAGAAGAGATGTGGCTGAATGTAGCTCTGTGTCTCTCCATTACATTTATTAATATCATCCCTACAGGGACTGCAAAGATAAATTGAAAAGACACGGAAACGAGAGCTGGAAATTCACCGCCCGCATACCTGCTGGACACAAGCTCAGCGTTGTCAATTAAAGGTGGAGTTGGTGGGTGGGGGGTGGGCGGGGGGGGGGGGGGGTGGGGGGGTGGGCGGTGGTGGGGGGTAGGGGAGGGGGGGTGTAGGGGGGTTGGGGAGGGGGACGGATGGGGGGAATAGGGGGGTGGAGGTGGGGCGTGCGGAGAGAAAGTTCTCGAGATGAATACACTAAATTTTTGAAAACATGACTTACAACAACACGGATATTGTCTCGAGCGAGTGCCAGTGTAGTAACTGTGTGGGTACAAGTGCCCTGTTCGCTGCGCAAACCCTGTCCTGCAAACAGCCGCCAATCGAACGATCGACCAATTCATAGGGTTAGGGTTAGGCTGCCATCCCAAACTTTAACTGTCCTGTCCTGTCTTTTGACCAAATATGCTTTCCCCCCCCATTTTAGTTTGAGGGCTTGGCATTGAGTCACGTTCCCTGCCATCTTGGTGTGTGAGGTGGGAGGCCTGGAGCTCTTCTTAGCCTGGTTTGGACCAAGTGATAGGGTTCCCGACACCCGCCTGACCAAAAAACACATACAGTTCACGAGGACATCATTGATCTTATGCTGGTTGGGAGCCTTGCCCAGGTCAGGAACAAGCCAAAAACCAAAGCCCTCACATGGGTCAGAGGCTATTAAGTTGTCCGTGGAGCTTCCCCGTGGGATGGAAGGAGTATTTGAAGGTAATAAGTGCCTTGGGACATCCTCCTGACATGAAAGGCCACACATCAATGTAAATTTACATCATGAAGGTTTTTTTTGGGGTGTGGGTGGGGAAATTATGGTGGAATTGGGATTAAAATATCTGCCAGTGACCTAAATTAACTGTGGGCCCGGGCTGGGAGGTCTGTCCTGTGAACTCCCCCCGGCTACGTGTGCGTGCGTGTGTGTGGTGTGTGCGCACGTGTGTATGTGTGCGTGTGTGCATGTGTGTGTGCACGCGTGTGTGCACGTGCGTGTGCATGTGTGCGTGCATGCGTGTGTGTGGTGTGTGTGTGGCGTGCTCGTGTGTGTGCGCTCGTGTGGTGTGTGCGCATGTGTGTGCGCACATGTGTGTGTGTGCGTGTGGCACTGGCAGACACCACAAACTCATTAAACGTGAGAATGACTGACCCCCTCAATCTGTTAAGTCGTGTTCTCCTCGCTCCCCTCGAGTGCTTGCGGATGAGATTGTTTGCTCAGAGAGAGAGAGAGAGAGTTAATTAAAGAAAAAACGAGTGCAAGCTCGGAGGATGAAACGAGACAGCTTGCGGAGAGCAACGGAGGTACACTTTCATTTAATGATCCTCGCAAGATGCAGGCGTTTCAGGGAACAGTGCAACCAGTCCCCAAAGCCAACCCTGCTGTCCATGTGTCCAACTAAAAATAGAGGGGGATTTGTACAGGTATGCGTGAGCCATGTGTACAGCAAAGGTATAGATAGATAGGCTGCCCACCCCCCCACAAAAAAAACCTCAAGTCCGTCAGTCAGTCACCAGCGAACCAGTGACCCAGAACCCATTTGGTGACTTTGGCCCAATTAACACACAGCGTCGCTCGCTCGCTCACTCACTCCATCCTCCCCCCCCCTCCCCCCCCCCCATCTTGAGTGAATTTTTATTTTTTAAAATTCTAATTTAATTTGTGTTTTTTCTAGTGACCGGCCGGCCGGCAAGTGAATAAACCTCACTGTCACTCGCCCCGGCTCGCCCCACTCCACTCTCATGTCAAGCCCTGTGACCAGGCATCTGACGTGCCTGGCCTGGCCCGGCCCTCCCAGCATTGTGCCCCCCCCCCCTCCCCCCCCCCCCCCCCACCCCCCCCCACCACACCCCCCCCCACTCCCCCCACAAAAAAAATATTTTCCAAAGGTGTCTTCAAGACGTAAATATAATAATCCTGGCATTTGATATTATAGCACTTTTCACATCTGTGTCTCGAAGCGCTTCACAGAATACAATGTAAAGTGAATTGACTATATATATATATATATACACATATATATCTCTATATATTTGTGGGCGAAATGCGGTAACCAATTGCGCACAGCAGCGTCTCCCCCACAAACAGCCACGGGTTGAAGTGTAAAGCGCCTTCACGGGATATACCGTAAAGTGGAGTGACTGTGTATATTGTGTGGGCGAGAAACGCCAACCTACGGCGCGCAGCAGCCTAGAGAAGGGCTGGAACAGGCTGCAGGGTCTGAACGGCCTCTTTCTGTTCCTAAGCTTTTACTCAGAAGTCACTAAGAAGTCAAGGCAAACATTAAATGTTGAGCTAGCAAAAATCACAGCCAGGAGAGTAACTTGAGTGTGGGCTGTGGGAGGGGAAGTCTGTTGCAGTAATCAAGCCATGTATAAAGCTGTACCAACATTGGTGGTGGCCAATGGGCAAAGCCAGTGTACTGTGACATTGCGATGACATCAACAGACCTGGACAACCCCTATTTGGATTTTTAAGAGGAACGCAAGTGAGTGAAATTCCTCTTAATGTCCCCTCTGAACAAGGACCGGCTTCCGAAAGGAAGGTTCGGGTTTAAGAATAGAGACTGTTTCGCCAGTTCTACCTGTTCTTAGATTTTAAGACAAAATAATAACAATCCTTCGGCTTGGGGAAAGCCCCTTTCAGGTCAGTAGGACATCCCAGATACAGTTTCCCCTGACAGGTTTTGTGAGGCAAGTGATCTTTCAGGCTGTGACTGAGGTAGAGTTTTAGACCTTGGAGCTTCTCCTTATCAACCCTGGAAGCCTTGAAATCAAGCCTTGGTTGTGTCTGGCTTGCGGTGTGGTGCAATCTCCAGGGAGGGTTAGCTGTGGGCCGGGATCTCCTGACGCCCATTGGTCTCAGCCCTCAAACCCGTCCAGCAAAATTCCGGGAAATTCTTCAAACTGATTACAATTGTGGTGTGGGGGGGGGGGTGGGGGGGGGGGGAGTGCGGGAATCACTCTGAAACGAGCCACTGATTGAGACTGGATTTCATCCTGAAAAATACACAGTCACTACACTACACTTTACTTTACATTGTATCCCGTGAAGCGTTTTGACATGTCTCGATGTAGGGATAAGACGCTATAATAATAATAATCCTGGCATTTGATATCGTGGCTTTTCACGTCTTTAGACTGTGTCTCAAAGCGCTTCACAGAATAGACTGTAAAGTGAAGTGACTGTATATATATTTGTGGGCGAACCGCGGCAGCCAATTGCGCACAGCAGCGTCCCCGTCCCCGCCACACACACACAGTCGTGGGTTGAAATGATCTAATTTTATTATTGTGGTTTTTTGGAGGGATTATTACTAGGCGTGTGGAGTAAGGAAACTTGCCCAAGGTTTCGCCCTGACCTGCCTGGATTCGAACACAGGTCTCCCCAGCTTGCAAGACAAGCGCTCTTGTTATTAAACTTAAAAATCTAAAATCCAAGACATTGGATTTCAAGAGACTTAAAGATTAAATCAAAGTTTTTTTAAAAAAAAAACCTAAAAAAAAACAATCCAATCATTTGAGTGAGATTTCGCCCCCAAAAAACACAGCAAAAAGATAGGTGGGAAAAAAAACAGCAATTTTATCACGGGGAAATCTTTTTTTTCTTCGTGTATTGGGGTGGGTGGTTGGGGGAGGAAGTGGGGTGTTTAGCGGAGGATGGAGGGGTTATGTGTGTGTGTGTGTGCGTTTTTTTTTCTTCTTTCTGTGGGGGGGGGAGAGAAACCCGGGGAAAAAAAAGAAAAGAAAAAAGAAAAAAAAAAAGTCTGTCTTAATGATACGACCACTAAACCATTCAAGCTGTTACCAAGTTCATTTTCCTTTGCCGGCTCCTTTGAGATTGCTTTGCTCGGAACTAGTTAATTTAAATTGAACACGGTACTCAGGATAAGAGAGAGACAGGCTGCTAGGCAACACAAGCCCCAGCAGGCCTGAAGGCCTAGGTCAGGGAGATGGACAAAAACGGATGTTTGCGACTTCAGGTTCTCGTACCTTCATCTATCAGTGCCAACCGAAAAGACATCATTTTTTTTTTTTTTTTTGCTCCTAACCTAATTGTGGTTCTGGATATGCATTTCTCCCCATTTTTTTTTTTTTCCCAGTGTGAGGGAGGCATTACATATTCGTTAGGAAAGCGCATCATTTCTATTCTCCCAGGTCAGTGTTGGGAACAATTAAGTACGGAGGGCGCAGCGAGTTTTCGGTGCGCGCCGGACAGTTGATGAATGGTTGAGGAGCCCGAGAGTGACAATATGCAGACAAGTGATGTAATTTGCAAATGGATACAGCCAGCCAAAGTCACAAGCAGACAAGCCGTTTTTTTTCTTCTTCTCTCTTACACGCACACCTACCCCCCCCCCCTCCCCCCCATTCACAGCCTCCCCCCCCTCCCCCCCCCCCCCCCCCCACAGCCCCCCAACTCCAGCACCACACACACACACATACACACACACACACACTCCTTTTTTCTCTTTTTTTCTTTTCAGAGAACGTGGCTTGAGGGGAGCGAGCGAGGGAATGGGGGGTGGCGGGGTGGGGGGGGGGGGGCGTTGTGGAGAGAGGTGGGAGAGGAGGGGTGGGGGTGGGAAAGGGGTTGAGGGAAAAGTGGGGTGGGGGGGGGAATGTGCTCGGGTGGGTTGGGTGGGGGTGGGGGTGGGGGTGGGGGGAGGGGGGGCGCTTGCTGGGTGAAAATTGTGTAAAGATTCAGAAAGCCCTTGAAAATACCACCCGGTCTCGGCTTGCGAGACAGTTTATGTTTTAGAAATTTCCCATCGTAGGGAATTAAGTCCCGTTCTTAAATCTGCTCTTAATTCAGAAGCGTTTTAGTTTTTTATCTCCCCCCCCACCGCCCCACCCCCCTCCATCCCACCCCCCCTCACTCTCTCTCTTTCAGTTCCAATATAAGAATGATATTTTCTTTAAAAAAAATTACGTCTAAGGTCTTTTAATTTGAAGATAATCTATCTTTCTGAGTTTAGAGGAGGGGGAATTTCTGAGAGAGGGGAAATTCAATCCCACCGCACGGGTGCTTTTTGTTTCGTTAAGTTATCGTGTCGGTTTCACCTTCAAGATACACAGTCACTACACCTCACAGTATATTCTGCGAAGCGCTTTGAGACGTCTCGACCAAATGAAAACGCAAGAAATGTTCTTATTATTATGATTATTATTTATGATTATCGATATCCATGATATTTTTGGGTGGGGGTGGCGAGGGAATTCTATTCCAAACAGGAATTTTCATTAACTTCTCGTGTGCTGGGATTTCTGAGATTAACTGGTAAAAACTCGGTTTGATGCCGCGGCCTGGTTACCCGAGTCAACAATTAACTTGTTCAAGTTAACCGTTTATCTATTTGTGGCTGGACAGCAGTTTTGTTGGCTCTGTGCCCTCCCTGCCCTCCTGATAGACTAATATAATATAATGTAATGTAATGTAATGTAATATAATATAATACAATGTAATATAATGTAATGTAATATACTATAATAATCCTTGCAGTTGATATCGCAGCTTTTCACACCTTATCGACATCTCAAAGCGCTTCACAGAATATACTGTAAAGTGCAGTGACTTTATATATATTTGTGGGTGAAACGCGGCAGCCAATTGCGCACAGCAGCGTGTCCCCCCCACACACACACAAACAGTCATGGATTGAAAATGACCAATTTTATTATTGTGGATTTTTTTGGAGGGATTATTATTAGGCGCGTGTGTGTGTGTATTTTACAGTAAATAATAATAATAATAATAATCCTTGCATTTGATATAGTGCTTTTCACGTCTTCCAAACTGTGTCCCAATTCCAATGAAGCGTTTTGAAACGTTCTCCAGAAGTGAAGGGCGCTGCGTATGCATCAAATGCAAGGAGTATTATATCATTATTATATTGTATTATACCGAGATGAGAAGTGAACAGCTAACTCGCTGACATTAATACGGCGATACGTGAGTTAACTCCTCCGAACGCGTCACAAACCGGGGCTTCATTTAAAGTCTGTAATTAACGCCACAGGTAATAAATAATGTGTTATGAAATGTCAACAATTATTGGAAGCCCCAGCTCTAGGGTAAGTGGACAGAGTCCAAGCCCTCAGTCGGCTGATCCACTCACTCATCACTATCTTGGTAGAGGATATTTGTCCTGTATCTTTGCGGAGTCTGGCTGTATCCTTGACCTGTTGTTTGATTGCATCCCCAAAAGTATTGTTCTGTGCTCAGCTTCGCCCACAAAATGTACAGTCAATTCACTTGACGGCATGTTCCGTGAAGCGCTGCAAGAACGTCTGAAGCGTCTGATAAAGCTTTGCGTCTCAAATGCAAGGATTATTATTATGATAATAACTTTTTCAATCCCTTTTTTGGAAACTTGTGTACATACGTTCTATAGGCTTCTCTCCGAGTGTTACCAGTGAGGGCTGGCAAGAGGCAAGGCTTAGAGACGCACCATAGCAGTGTATAGCGTCATTTCGCTTTTACAGTAAATTCTCGGAAAAGTGCTTTTCAAAGATGTGATAATTCGCTTTATGAAATGCAATTATTATTATTATTATTATTATACTAGTTAATTCAAATTAGTTTTCTTTCTTTTCTTTTACCTGGCCTCTTTTTTTTTTTTCTTTCACTCTCTCCCCCCATCCCAACCTCTCTTCCCCCTCCTATCCCCCCCACCCCCCACCCATCATTCCCATCTCACCCAGACGTGACTTGCAGTTTAATACATACCCGTAGACCAAATTATTTTTGAAAAAAAAATTTAAAAAAAAGAAATCGAAGGAATAACTTAAAAGGGAGACAAGTCCAGTTGAAACGTGTTAGTTTGGGGTTCTGACTGAGCCGCCTTGGCAGATGAAAAGACATGGTTTCCCTCATGTTTGAATATCTGTAATTATTCCTTCTGATGTTATTTGTCTCTTACTTCTGGCTGTCTCCGTCACTGGCGTCTCCTTCTCTTAAATCCTCCCTGCCGGCAACTGCATTTGTGTATCACTGGCACTGACCTGCCATTGATGGATGATTGTTGCTGAGGGCGGTGAGGGTGGGGGGTGGGGGGGGGGGGGGGGAGTGCTGGGGGGGGATTTCCAAACTGCTTAAAGGCCAACCACATATTTTCACCTGATCTCCATCCCTTTCATATACAATCCACACACACACACACACACACACACTTTCAAACTATCAGATTTGCGAAGCAGCCATTTCACGCAGATTTAAGTAATTTACAGTTACATCTGAACAAGGAGTTACACGCACGATTGTACTGTACTGTACTGTACTGTACTGTACTGTACTGTACTGTACTGTACTGATCTCCCAGCTACAACCCTCAGAGAGGCCGGGTCAGGTAAATAACAATCATTCGGCCACCGAGTCTGTGCCAGCTCTTTTTTAAAAAAAGCAACTGAATCCCACTCCCCAGCTCTCTGTGCTAACCCGTCCTCCCCAAATATACGTCTGCCTCCCTTTTGTGCACCTGGCGATTCGACCACAGCGTCGATAGCGTCGGGCGATCGATTAACATCGCAATCCCAGGCCTCGAAGCGCTTCGCAGGTTAGGCTGTGTCAAGTGTAGTGACTGTGCCGTTTGGTAGCCGATTTGCCAGCTGGAAACGTCACCAGAAACAGCCGTGAGGTCGAATGGACAATTTTAAAAAAAAGTAAGCAAAGTAAAAATCCGTGTGGATACCGGGAGGCAGAGACTCGCTCGTGTTTTCGGAATAACATCGCACGACCTCTGAGCTCCACCTTCAACAGGCAGGCCGGACTTTGGTTTTAACATCTCATCCGAAGGACGGCACCTCTGACAAAATCCCCGCTCGCCGCCCCCCACCACCCCACTGCTGTACTGAACTGTCCATCCAGACACTGTCTTCCCCAGGGTGTCGAGTTATTATTACCTGGGATTGAACCAGAGTGAAAATGTCATCGTAGGAACCACCCAAACCTCCCTGTCGCCTCCAAATTGTAAATGGTTTTTAATCTGTGAAACTCGCACTCGTTTTCTCAGCAAGCAAAACTCCTCATTATCTTAAATTATCATGATTTGTGTTACTCCCCACCCCCCCACCCACCCCCACACACACACACACACACACACACACACACACACATACCTCAGAGGTGATCCTGGCCTATATTATTATTATATTATATTATTATTATAAACTTGAGCCCCACGTCAGGATTTTGAACTCACGTAATCTAGACTAACTCTCCAGTGCAGGGCTGGGGGGTGGTGGTGATGGATGGAGTGGGGGGGGGTTGTGTGTGTGGGTGTGGGGTGGGGGGGGGGGGGTGGGTGGGAGTGTGTGGCTGTATTGTCGGAGGTGTTGTCCTCCGAAAGACACATTAAAACCGAGATCCCGTCTCTGAGCCCGTTCTGACGGGTGTTAAAGATCCCGCGGAGCTTATCCCTGAAAAGAGAAGAGACTTTCTCTCTCCCCGCCAGCCCGAGCAATCCAGATCAAATCAATCATTCACTTTAATGACTGTTTGTGGGGACGTTGCTGGTGTGTGTGCAAATTGGCTGCCTCATTGACCCGAGGAAGAAACGCAGAACAAATCCAGCCAAGCTCTTCCAGACGTCCTGTCCCGATATCAAAAGGCAAAGGATTGTTGTCAGATGTCGGCTGCCTTTAATTATAAACCATCTGCTCACCTGGGCTCTCTCTCTCTCTCTCTCTCGCTCTGGTCCCAGCCCATATCAGGAGGAACACAGTAAAACTCACCGAGCCACAGTCAGACTGTATGAAATGTGGCTTGAAGCAAATTACCACAAATGTCATTTTTTTTAAAAACCCACAATTTTTTTTATCAACGAACGGGCTTTTAAACTCATTAGCACGTGCGACAAAATGCCTTTACCCCCCATCCACCCGTTTGTTCTGTGTTTGTCTGTGAGTGTGTGTGTGGGTGTGTGGGGGTGGTGCGGCGGGGGGGGGGGGGCTGTTAAATAACCAAGTCCCTCACACATATATTACTAACACACAATCCCCCCACCCCAAAAAAAATGTATGTACACTCTTTGTAACGCATCTGTGAGTCTGCCTGTAATTCCTTTCCATCACCTGTGTGTGTGTATGTTTTTGTTGTTTCATTTTCAGACAGAATGTTTTGTTGTGTTTTGAACAAGAAACCTGGAATCTAAGCCCGCAGAGAGGCTGACTTTAAGTGAGATTCTATTTTCTAGATGAACAGATATATTCTAGCGAGATGGAAAGAGAAACGAGAGATGAGAGTGAGAGAGAGAGAGAGAGGATACTTCCTTTGTGGGTGGGGGGGATCTGGATACTAGTCTACATGGCAGATAATTTTATTCACTTCCATACATCACTGCTCAGAGTATTAATAAGAGGGTTAGAAGAGGTGGTGATGGATGATGGACAGCTGAGCTTTCTCCTGTTTTATGAGTTTCTATGCCTGAAGAACACAGCCAGATTCAAGAGCAAAACCTACACAGGGAGATTTCTGCTCATATTGCAACTCCCAGCCCCAAACCTTACCACAAATCACACACACACACACTAGTGTTTATTTATTGCACAAAATATATATATTTTTAAAATATATATATGTGCGCGTGTCTGTCTGTGTGTGTGTGTGTGTGTGTGTGGGTGTATGTGTGCGTGGGTGTACATGTGTGCGTGCGAGTGTGTCTATGTATGTATATAGCACATGCTTGGCTGACTTTCTTGTATTCTTGCCCCTCTTCGCTGTGCGTGGGTATCATGAACTTGACGTGTTACATGTGAAAATGACCAAAAGGAACAGCGCAGCAAAACGCACATCGCAATGTACAGTCCATCCACTTTACACGCGTGTCCCTGCGCCTCGAGACGCCTCTCAGCGAACGCGGGAAGGGGCTGCGCCAAACGCCGAGGATCCTCACCAACAATATCCTTATTATCTTACACACGGACACACACACGGACACACACACACGGATGTATACACGCGCACACATACACGCAGGCCCACGCGCGTCTTTTTGTTTGTAGGAGCGCTTTTTGACGCCAGTCGCCAAATAACAACAGATAACAAAACTATATATATATATATATATACTGTATATAGGTTGTGGTGGGGGGGGGGGGGGGGGGGTGAGGGGGGAGCAAACTGGGACTGAGATCCACCTTTAATTGTACAACGCTTGTCAAGACGACCTTGGGGACTTTTACTGTGTAGCGAATGCAGATTCTATCACCCAGATGGCAATGTCCTATTTGTTTTCGTGTTATACTACAGGTCACAGTGGCAATCACAGCACTTGTATCTGCTCCTGAATTATTGGACGTATGAGAGACACAGCGGGAGGGGGGGGGGAGTGGGGAGGGAGTGAGTGGGTGGGGGGGGGGGTGTTCTGTTCTGCAGGTCTGTGCGTTCACACACGGGGACATCAGGCCATCGTCAGGCTTCCTGAGAACCAACTTTTAATTGCTGAGAATTGGGTTTAGTTATATATATATTTTAAAAAAAACTAAAATCTATCTATCCATCCATCTGTCTATCTCTGCGAAAGAGGGAGACAGAGAGAGAGAGAGAGAGAGAGAGAGGAAAAAGAGGTAGAAAGGTGAAGAGAGGGAGAGAGAAAAACGGAGAGAAAAGGGAAAAAGGAGAAGAAGGAAAATGGAAAGAAAGAAAGAAAGAAATGGGAAAAATGATTTTTTTTAAAAAAAACTTATTTTCATAGCATCTGTGTCCCCAAAATATCTCTAATGATAATAATATTAATCCTTCCAGCCTTTGATGCAGCGTCTTATCATGTCGTCGTTGATGATACATCTCAAAACGCTTCACAGGATAACCCTGGTCGGGTGGGGAGTGACTGACTGCGTAGTTTTTTGGGCAAAATGTTTGATAATAACCAGTGTAACCCAGTGAGTGTTTCACTACACGTAGGAGAACAAGAAGCGGGAGTCAAAATGACTGATTAATCTGGAGTGTTGCTGGGCTCGACAACAACAACAACAACAACAAAATTACACGTGTATAATAGCGTCTTTCACGTCAGGAGGACGTCCTGGACAGTTACTGGACAGTGGCGGAAACTCCTTCAGTCTTTCTGAATTAGTGCTGGGGGGGGATCTGGGTTCCGTTTGGCAAACAGTCAGCGTATTCACAGCTGGCTAGCTAGTTACTGCCGATACTCTGATAGCTCCCGTAGCTCAGTGGGTTAGAGCGCTCACTCACTCACTCATTCGTTCACTCACTCGCCTTACAAGC
Source organism: Hydrolagus colliei (assembly GCA_035084275.1). NCBI lineage: Eukaryota > Metazoa > Chordata > Chondrichthyes > Chimaeriformes > Chimaeridae > Hydrolagus > Hydrolagus colliei. The sequence continues at coordinate 694,893 of CM068750.1, forward strand.
GCGAGAGAGACCTGTGTTCGAATCCAGGCAGATCAGGGAAAAACCTTGGGCAAGTTTTCTTATTCCACACACACAAACGCGCGCGCCTAATAATAATCTCTCCAAAAAAAACACAATAATAAGATTGGTCATTTCATTCCACGGCTGTGTGTGTGTGTGTGTGTGTGGGTGTGTGTGTGTGGGTGGGGGGGGAGGGAGAGACGCTGCTGTGCGCAATTGGCTGCTGTGTTTCGCCGACAAATATATACACAGTCACTTCACTTTACGGTATATCCGCTTTGAGACGTCGATAAGATGTGAAAAGCCGCGATATCAAATGCCAGGATTATTTATATACTATTCGAGGTATTTGAAATTATTTAGATGTGGTTTGTGTTGACATTGATGGATATGATGTGAGTTATTAATCCCTATTAACCTATTGATTCTTTTCAGATTTTTGGGGGCGGCCAACGGAGGCTTTATGACCCAATTATTATTATTAGAATTTTTTTTGCCGACCGCGACCCCATTTGTTTTCAAGTCACGACCCCCCCCCCCCGCCCCCGGGCTTGGGAAACGCTGCCGTAGAGAATAGGGCTGGGATAAATCCCTTCACAACCACATTCAGACACTTGTCGCGATGTACCTGCTTCCACTCTGTGTTGCGTACATTCCTGATCGTCTGTAAACCAGAAACACACAGTTGTTCCACCGGTTCACTCCGAGCCCTGCGGCCAAAATGGAATAATAATAATAATAATTATTATAATTATCTTTGCGTTTGGCGTAACTCTGTATCACGTTATTGAGATATCCCCCAAACACTTCGAAGAATATACTGTGATACATAATAATAATAATCCTTGCGTGTGATATAGCGGCTTTTCACATCTTATCGACGTCTCAAAGCGCTTCACAGAATATATACTGTCAAGTGAATCGACTGTATATATGTATCTGTGGGCGATATACGTCTGTATATATTGTGGGCAAAATTCTGTCAGCCAATTATGTACAGTCAATTCACCTGACACCTGACAGTCTATTCTGTGAAGCGCTTTGAAACGTCTTGACGATGTGATAAGGCGCTGTATCAGATATAAGGATTATTATTATTATTTTTGACAGTAATCCATTTCCTGTCCCTGTATCTCACGGCCAGAATGACGGTGGATGCCGGGAATGGTATTTGAGTGAATCTCTCTAACAAGTTCAGTCAGTTTAGCCCGTGAGTCACTGAGGCCAAGTGGTTTGCGTGGGATTTGAACCACGATCTCTGCTCTGTGTTCAGGGAGAACCATGGGCAAGTTTCCTTACTACTCCACACATACACACGCGCGTACGCGCGCACACACAGACACACACACAGACACAAACACAGACACACACAGACACACACACAGACACACACACAGACACACACACACACACAGACACACACGCACACAGACACACACGCACACACGCACCTAATAATAATCCCTCCAAAAAAAATAATAAAAATTGGTCATTTCAATCCACGACTGTTTGTGGGACAGGATAAATCTTGGTAATAATGCCCCATTCTCGCCACCCACTCCCACTCCCCCACCCCGCACCCCCCCACCCCCTCCCCCCCCCTCCCGCCCCCCCCCACCACTGCCGACAACTCCGACAATTCTGTCCCCACCCTCCCCTCGCTCCTTCGGTGAGCTAATAATTGAGTTCCCTGCACACTGACTCAAGCCAGTGTCCCTCCCTCCTCACTCACACTGCCATCTGCCTTCACTATCGAAACACAAACGTTTAATCTGGGATGAACACAGGAACAAAGGAAGTCGTCTCCATGCAGTTGATACAATACCTTATCACAACACCTCATGTGTGCGCGGAATCAGAGTGTTTACAGCCAGTGAGCGATCGCTCAGCCACACAGTCTATTCTGATGCCTCTCTCTCTCTCCCTCTCTCTCTCTCTCTCTCACTCGAGCTATCCTGTAGCTCAGTGGGTTAGAGCAACTCACTCGCCTTGCGAGCGTGAGAGAGACCCGTGTGTTCGACTCCAGGCAGGTCAGGTCAGGGCCGAAACCTCGGGGCAAGTTTCCTTACTCCTCACACACGCGCACACACACGCACACACACTCACACACACACACACACACACATGCGCGCCTAATAATAATCACTCCAAAACCACCCCACAATAATAAAAATAAGTGATTTCAACCCACGACTGTTTGTGGGGGGGGGCTCGCTGCTGTACGCGATCGGCTGCCGCGTTTCGCTCTCCCACAAATATACAACAACAACAAAATTACACTTGTATAGCGCCTTTCGGGAAAGTTAATTTACAGTCACTTTACAGTATATTCTGTGAAGCGCTTCGAGACGTCGATAAGATGTGAAACGCGCTATATCAAAATGCAAGGATTATTATTATTATTATTATTATTATTCATCCTAATCCCAATTCTCCCTCTTTCCCCCATATCCTACGAGGGGGAGGCCACTGAGATCCAACAGATTATTAGACCTTGTCATTAGGATCTGTTAATCCCCAAGTCCTGCCCTTTTGGCCGCACACTTTAATAAGTTTTGAGAAACGCTCTGTGTGAGGAAAGTTTATTCTCTGAAACTTCCTGTTAATCCTGTGTGTGTTTGTGTGTGTCTGTGTGCGTGTGTGTGTGTGTGTGTGTGGAGTAAGGAAACTTGCCCAAGGTTTCACCCCTGACCTGACCTGCCGGGATTCGAACCCAGGTCTCTCTCACGCTTGTAAGGCGAGCGCTCTGGTGCGGAGGAGGGAGTGAGCGGGTGGGAAAAGCTGGGAGAAAGCAGGTCGGAGAGGTAGGGAGATCGAGCCAAGGGATCGAAGGGAGAGGATCTGGAAACAGGGATTTATTTAAAACTTTCAGAAACCCTTTTTTGAAAAAAAAAGATTTAAAAAGATATTCCCTCTGGCGTGTTCCCTCCCCTCCTAACTCTTGTCCGATTCCTGGGGGGAAAAAGTCCCAATCTGTGTGTATATATATAGCTATATATATATGTGTGTACATACATATTGGGAGGGGGGGGTGGGTGTGGGTGGGGGCTGGAATAGTGCCTGATGAGGCTAGTCATTCGGTCAGTCACTACCTCCTGAGCAGCCTAGAGGTGATGAGATCAGATTTGAAAGCACCAGAGAGAGAGAGAGAGAGAGAGAGAGAGCTACACTAACAGCCTATGGACCGAGTCACGGTGCAGTAGCTAAGTGAGCAGTAATTAATTATACATTATTAGCAGAGGGACGCGCTGAGTGTCAGGTTCTGAGTCAGTAGCCAGCAGTTCTAATTTATTCCATTACCTTTATCCCACCTCCATCCCTGCGAGAGGAGTATTTCCAGGAACGGATTCGGAACGTTCATCCACACAACAACAACAACAACAACAACAACAACAACTCTGATTTATACAGCGCCCTCCACGCCGGACTGCGTCTCAGAGCCATTAGAGACACGACACATCGCACCACCCGGTCTCTCTGGCGATTGAAACCACGGAAAAGAATCCTTACCCTCAAGAAAGGGGTGATGGGGGGGAGGTGGGGAGGGGGGGGGGGTCAGTAAGAGATCAGTAATAATAATAATAATAATAATAATCCCTGATTTGATATCGCGGCTTTTCACATCTTATCGACTGTGTCTCAAAGCGCTTCACAGAATACACTGTAAAGTGAATTGACTGTGTATATATTTGTGGGTGAAATGCAGCAGCCAATTGCGCACAGCAGCGCTCCCCCCCCACCCCCCCCACACACACACACAAATAATCGTGGGTTGAAAATGACCAATTTTTATTATTGTGTGTTTTTTTTGGGGGGGAGGAATATTATTAGGTGTGTGTGTGTGTGTGGAGTAAGGAAACTTGTCCAAGGTTTTATCCTGACCTGACCTGCCTGGATTCGAACACAGGTCTCACGCTTGTAAGGTGAGTGAGTGTCTCTAACCCACTGAGCTACAGGAGCTCCAATGGTAAACTGAGGTTTGAGGTGGATGTTAAGGATCCTGTGTGACTGTGTGACACACAGGAGGGAGTTGTTCTCGCTGTGCCCTGGTCAGCAACCCTCACTATATCAGCGTGTTCAGTGTGTAAATGACCTCCTGGCCGTGTTCACCTTCAAAAACAAACCGTTATCTCACATTAAAGCCGTTCCCCGTGAAGGCGTGTGAGAGGTTCTGACCTTACAGGGGCCTCAGTTCTCTTATTGCTTCCCAGCTTTTATCAAATCAAATCCTTCAACAACATCAACAACATCATCAAAACGACATTTGTTGGTTGAACGCCTTTCATGTCGGGAGGAGCTGAATCCCCAGAATTTCACCCCGATTCCATCGTGAAGCTCGCTCAACTCTGATAATAATAATAATAATAATTGCATTTTGATATAGCACTTTTCACGTCTTCTAGACTGTGTCTCAAAGCGCTTCACAGAGTATACTGTAAAGTGAATTGACTGTATATATATTTGTGGGTGAAATGTGGCAGCCAATTGCGCACAGCAGCGTCTCCCCAACCCCGTCCCCCCCCCACACACACACACGGTTGTGGATTGAAAATGACCAATTTTATTAGTAGTATTTTTTTGGACAGATTATTATTAGGTGTGTGTGTGTGTGGTGTGCGTGTGTGTGTGTGGTGTGCGTGTGTGTGTGTGTGTGTGGAGTAAGGAAACTTGCCCAAGGTTTCACCCTGACCTGACCTGCCTGGATTCGAGCACAGGTCTCTCTCACGCTTGCTCTAACCCACTGAGCTACAGCCCAGCAAACAACCCTTTACACTGGAATCAAACGTACCCTCACACCCGGGTGTGATTTCCACTTTTTTGAGGTGCGATTGATATCTCTATGTTTCCCCCCCCACCCCCCACCCCCCCCACACCCCCACCCACCCCCACCCCCCCCACACCCCCCACCCACCCCCACCAAACCAAAGGATATCTGAAGCCAGTCTTGTTAACCTTGCTCTCGTCCGCAGTACTGAACCCTGGTCAGTAGATGGCAGTGGCCTCCTTCTGTGATTCAACATCCATCTCCCCCACCAAAATCTCTCTGCAAATTAATTTCTTATTAAAAGCATTACAGCCTTTAAAGTCATTCCGAGTGCCCCCCTCTCTCCCTCTCTCTCTCTCTCCCTCTCCGCACTTATTAGGTGCGGCAAAGATGTGAAACTGTTTAATTTCTGATGAGTAACTTGAGCGAAAGCCGAGTCAAAGGCTGCCTTCTCGCTCAGTCTCTGAGCTGCAAATCTTCTCGGTTGCCACGCACACTTTAGTAATAACCAGACCGTGGAAATTCCTCAGCGTTTGACCCTTAAATTCCTCCAACAGAGCGACTCTCAATGAGGTGTCATTACCCCCCACCTCACACGCAGGTGGACAATTAGATAGCGACGCTTAAATTTAGACGCAACTGACCGACAACAATGACGACAGCATCTCGATGGCGTGATCAGTCAAGGCGCCACATCAAATGTAAGGATTATTGTTATTTGATCGCTCCCTCGCTCGCTCACCCACCCGCCCACCCACTCCATCCCTCCCTCTCTACCCCTTTCCTGCTCTGCCTTTCTCAACCTGCTTTCTGACCTCTCTCTAGTCTTCAGCATTTGCTGTTCAACTTGTCGTGAAACTCGCCCAGATTACGGCTAATAAACCTGCACTTTTCAACCCACTGTTGGCTGTTTGTGTGTGTGTGTGTGTGTGTGTTGGGGTGGGGGGGGGGGGGGGGGGGGAGACGCTGCTGTGCGCAATTGGCTGCTGCATTTCGCTCTCCCACAAATATATATATATATACAGCCAATTCAGTTTACCATATAATAATAATCCTGGCATTTAATATCGCGGCTTTTCACATCTTATCGACGACTCAAAGCGCTTCACAGAACGTACTGTAAAGTGGATTGACTGTATATATTTGTGGGCGAAATTCTATAAAGCGCACTACATCAAATGAACCATTATTATTGTTATTATTACCTGTATCAGTATTTAGGGTTTCAGGACCTTTGACTTCATCCCTCCGACACCCACCCAGACACCCACCTGTCTGTGTGTGTGTGTGTGTGTGTGTGTGTCTGTCTCTCTCTGGGTGTGAGTTGTGTGCATGTGGGTGTGTGTCTGAGTGAGTATGGGTGTGTGTCTGTGTGTGTATATCTGTGCGTGAGTGTGTGCCTGTGTAACAGCACCTGTGTGAGGAGGAGTGAGAGGTTGGAGTGAGGTTACAAGCCTGCGATCACAGGAATTCAGTGAGATTGTACACTGCGCTGTGGTGTTTATTGCTCGGCAGTTCCGAGTCTATTCCACGGCTTTGACTCGCGTCCGAACTCCGCTCCCGGTTTCCTCAGAGAAGCCTTTCCTTCAGTCTAGTTGTGGGGTTTTTTTTAGCCCTTACCCTCACCCACCACCTTCCCCCTGCCTCCATCACTCAAGTTCATTGTTTCGCCCACAGAGTATTCAGTCAATTCAGTAAACTTTACAGTGATTTCTGTCTCGGGAACCTGATCAGGCGCTGTCGCAAATTATTATTATTATTATATTGATGGTGTGAAGTTAAAGTGTTTGCAGCTAGGGCCACGCTAGCGAGAACACTCGAGCGAGAGAGAGGGAGGGAGGGAGGGAGGGAGGGAGAGGGACACAGAGGGAGTGGGTGAGAGAGGGGAGTAGAGGGAGAGGGTGGGAGAGGTGATGAACTGAATGGGAAATACACACACACACACTCTCACACTCACACACACAGAGGCTCCTCTCTCTACTCTTCTCTTAAACTCGATTTATTTTTCATTTCGGGGGAAGCTAGATCCTTTACACGGAGGATTAGTTTATATTTTCATTGAGAGAATTTGCTGACAAATAAAACCTGGGCAGCCCTGCCTGCTACCTCCAGAAATTCACTTGTATTATTTATCCGACTCAAGTCTCTCCCGCAGACTCTCACAGGGCAGGTCTTATTGCCTGGGCTCTGTTTACTCTCTGGTAAGTGAGTTACTTGTATGTACAAGTTACTTACAATGATATAAAATGAGGAGCGGTGATGAACTTGCTGTGTAGCCCCCCCCCCACCCCCCCCTCTAATCTAATCTGATGCAAACTGTTGTGTAAGAAAGCAGTGGTGTTTCAGTCACACATCTCACAGTCACGTCGTCAAGCGAGGCGGGGGGTGTGGGGAGGGGGGGGGGGGATTGAGGGGGGGAGTGTTCCAGAGTTTGGGGGAGGTGGGGGGGGTGGTGGGGGGGGGGGGGGGGGAGGGTTGGGGGGGTGCGGGCGCAGTGGCTGAAACACGGGTTTGGTCAGGGTCGGCAACTGTAGCTCAGTGGGTTAGAGCAACTCACTCACTCGCCTTACAAGCGTGAGACCTGTGTGTTCGAATCCAGGCAGGTCAGGTCAGGGGCAAAACCTTGGGCAAGTTTCCTTACTCTACACACACATACACATAGACACACGCATACACACGCACATAAACATACATACATACACACACCGACACACCGACACACAGGCGCCTAATAATAATCCTTCCATAAAAAACTCGCAATAATAAAAATTGGTCATTTCAACCCACGACTGTGTGTATGTGTGTGTGTGTGGGGGGGGGGGGGGGGGGGGGAGGACGCTGCTGTGCGCAATTGGCTGCTGCGTTTCGCCCACAAATATATATATACAGTCACTTCACTTTACAGTCTATTCTGTA